>LZPO01017355.1:66783-84247 GCA_001675575.1 Neotoma lepida | reverse complement strand
CTATAGGCCTGGGCTACTTTTAGTCTTGGTCAGAGAAGCTTCACTCTCTTTGGGAAGCAGATAATGTAGAGCCTCATAATTGGTCAAAGAACAGAATAAGTGACTATGGAATGCTCAGCCCAAATGGGACACTATCCCCTAAAGCCTCAAAGTCAGGAGACATTGCTGATGAGGGGCTAGAAAGAATATTAGAGCCACAGGATAAGGGGGGATGCTGTAAAATGATGTCTTCTGGACTTCACATGGTCATTGCACTTACAAAGTCACAGCTGGGGTTACCTGCATGAGACCTGTACAATATCAAGCCAAGGAATATCACAGCATGGGTGGGTAGTGGTGGTGGAGCTCATGGAGCTCCNTCTCTGTTGGCAGTTGATGGCACCGGGAAAAGTGGAGTTAAATTTCTTCAGTGATGGTGCCTGGTGGGTTTCCCATATTCCAGTGAGTGACCACACACCTATGTTCATGCAAGCAGTACTAACTGGACTGAGTGAGTTATAAAAAATAATGGAAAACATGAAGGTAGGAGGGGGACTATAAGGAATGTGTGCAGGAAAAGGGAAGAGAGAGTAAGAGCTGAATATTATCAAGACACATGGCACNTACTTATGAAATTATCAAAGAATAAATAAATATTTAAAAAATATTAAAAATTAGGATATGAATTGTTCAGGCAAATTAAAGGTCTGTGTTAACTCATTAGCTGATGACTAGATGATTGCTTTATTCACTGTTAAATTTTAATTGCATAGTCATAACTTCATGAATATATTCCAGCAATAGGCCATTTCTACACTTGACAGCCGATCCTACTAGTACTGGACAATGCTGGCAGCCATTGCTTTCCTTTCATGGTAACAGCAACTGTGTACAAAGAATTCACTGCTCTCAAGGCTGGGATACACAAACCAGCAGACTCCTACCACACTTTCAGCAAAGAGTACTTGTAGCCAGATACACAGATGCTTCTCCACACATCCAAGCAATTTTGTGGTGACATCANCTGGGTGTCTCCTGAATCAATTCCTCTCTGACACCGTGTCCTCNAATAGCTCATAGGCTCAAGGNTCAGAACCACAACACTATCCTTGTTGCAATGACAACCTTAAGTCTGGGCCTTTCATTCTTCTTACCAATCACCTATAAGTCAGGGNTTTCTATNTTCTTTTCTCTGGTTCAATAATTTGTTAGAACATCTTATAAAGCTCAGGGAAACATTTTACTTCTATTTATCNTTTGTGTGTACTGTATGTATACATGTAGGTACCAGTGTACATACCTGTGTATACATGCACACAAGTGAAGACCAGAAGAGGACATCAGGTGTNCTTTGTCACTCTGCCTTGTTTTTGAGGCAAAGTNTCTCTGTGATACAATACCCTGCTTGTTACNTGGNTGCTGGAGTTGATATGACTCAGGTAATGTTATTTTGTTTTGACTCTATTTTGTGTTTGCTTAGACGGTTCTCAGCCCTCTCCCCCTTTCCCTGTAACAATCATGTTTGCCTTGGCAACACATTTGAGATTTCCATGGCCTTGACCATGGTTCAGATGTATTAACCAAAATAATTAATGTAAACTAAAATAACTGAAAAGGATATGTCTTAAAAAAATAAATGGCACGCTATGTCTAAGATAATTGTTATGCTCTACCAGGAATAAGTGTTTCAAAGTTATTATGACCCTCATTTAACTTTGATGTAAATTATAGTCTTTGTGGNTTTTGCCTTTAAAANCTCTGTACTGAGTTGTAACGCCGAGTCGGGGCTATTTCTGGTGTTGGCGCGGCTCTCAGAAGGCCATCACCGCCAGTGCCTCTCACTGCCGGGTAGAGAAGGGAGATGAGTCCAGCTCAAAGTTCCGCCAGCCTCTGGCCTCCAAGCAGGGGAAAGACGGGACTGAGAAGCGAGGCCAGGCAGCCTCTGGTGAGTACTGGGACTGTGCCAGTAGGGAGTCCGAAGAAGCCCAGTGAAGTGCCAACACCGAAGAGAACAGTGCCAACCAAAGGGAAGCAAAAATAAGGGTGCCGNCAAGACACNGAAAACTACCACAGCTCCNGGGAGGAAACCAAGCNGCAGAGTCAAGAAACTGGAGGAGGAAGAGGGGGGCATCTCCCAGGAGTCCTTAGAGAAGGAGAAGCGACCACACTCAGTGCCACCTGCTCCTTGGCCATCAAAGGAGCAGCATTCCCCTGGGACTGGAAGCCCTGCTTCCAGGCCCCTCCCCACCCCCACTGCACATTACCGCACCAGCTGCAGGCTCTGCAGCACCCACAGGAGCAGAATTTGGCTCAGTCCCTGTGCCCTCCTCCCTTGCACACCTGCCCTCTGCTGACAAGCCTAACTTCCCGTTCAGCCGCAGCCTGTCCTGCCGCGCACCTCCCTTAGAGACATTGCTCTCCCGGCTCTTTGTCTTGCAGGTCCCTTCTGCTCTGCTGTTCCTGGCTTCCTTGTCCTAGGAGTATTCCCTGGCCTTAAAGGGCCCCAGCTCATCTCAATTCTGACAAGNCCCATTGGCTGATCAGGCAGAAGGTGTGGTTGGTGCAGGGATGCTTAGATCCCGGCATGCCTGCCCCCCACCAAATTGTCACCAGGTGGGTTTCTCAGTCACTTCTGCCCCACCTTATCTAGACCCTGCACTAGGTTTACTAAAGTCCCTTGAACTACAGGAAGTAGGACGTGGTGGCCCCACCCACCTTGTTCTCACCTGGGACCCAATGCAGTGACAGATGGGAGTCCCCACCCATCTCCAGGGTGAGGTCCTAGTCTCTGGCATCCACCTAAGGCAGGTGGGACGCTAACTCACCTCCCCTACTCCCACTCTAGGCTGTTTCCCTTCCTCCAGTGGGGCACTAGGGAGCCAGCCTTGCCCCCCTCCTATTGCCTCTCCCTGCCCCCCAAGGTTCTGGATCCATCTTTTCCTCTGTTCACACACTACCTTGGGACGGTTGTGTTGTTCTTTTGTTCAATTTTTATTCTTAGACACCCATCATTGCTGCTGCTACCAGCGCCAAAAGTTCATCCTCTCATTCTGCCTGCATTCTCCCCAAGACACTCTAGGGGAAAGGGGGGCTGGGGCACAGCAAGCTGGTTACCAACTACCCTACACCAGGGAAGATGGGGCCTTGCCCCTTGGATGCTGCAGCAGAGTGAGGAGGGGGGGCCATTTTGATGGGAAAAGGGTGTAGGACCACCTTCTCCCCTTGTTCTGTTGGGGAAGGGTGGCCAGNATCTGTCCTGGCCTGGGGCTCCCCCTCTGGTTTCCTATTTGCAGTTACTTGAATAAAAAAATATCCTTTTCTGTAACAAATAAACAAACAAAAAACCAAAACTACCACCAGTAACAAAACTCTGTACTGCTGAGTTTGGGCACCAAGAGGCTTTTCAGAGGCATAAGATCACTCTTACTCTGGCCATCAATAAAAAGGACTTTAAACTTTTAATTACTTAATCAGTGTGATTGTCAATAATTATCTCATGTGAATCATTTCATTGGAGGCCCCAGAGAGATCCCTACACACATGGGACTCAGCCTCACTCTTGGCCTTCCTGGCCAGGAAAGGTTGCAGGGGAGATGCCCCCTGACAAATGTTCCAGGTTCCCACTCTGTAGTTGTGAGTTTTCTCCAGTCCTGCCTGGCCCCNTGGTCCCGCAGCTACTTACAAAATAATCACTCAGAGGCTTAATATTATTTACAAACTGTATGGCCTATGGCAGACCTCGTGCTAGCTAGCTCTTTCATCTTAAATTAACCCATTTCTATTAATCTATGTTTTGCTATGTGTTCCGTGGCTTACCAGTCTGCTGGCATGTTGTTCCTTGGGCAGCAGGCTGGCGTCTCTCTCCAGACTTGCCTTTCTTTTTCTTGTCTCTCTCCTTGGATTTCCCGCCTGCCTCTAAGCTGCCTTGCCATAGGCCAAAGCAGCTTATTTATTAACCAATGGGAACAAGATATATTCACATTGTACAGAAAGATATGCCCCAGCACCACTCCTCTCACTGANTCTGGAGGGGTCTGGAGTGACTGCCATGTTCTCCACACCAAAATAGAATCCTTTTGACACTCCAAGGAAGTAAATCTGTACTAAATTCAGTTTTGGTTCTGGGTAAGTGGAGACAGGCCCAAGGGATTTGGGATCTCCTTGAGATAGGGAGATTCTTTGGGTGTGGGCTAGGGTGGGTGGGAACCTTTTTCCTGGTTTGGGAAAGGAAGCTGACAAACTCACCCTGGGCCAGAATCTGAATTTAATGACTTCCTGTGCTGTGAAAACCCTCCTGAGATAGACTCATGGCCAGTGGATGCCAAATGCCCATTATCACTCAGTATCAGAATCTGTGGCTTGATCATCCCTGCTCACTTTTGCTGCTGTACAGAGTCTCTACTCTGTGACTCTGTGACAACCCTGAGGTCCCCTTCCATGACTATGAGGACTCGCTGGACATTCTCAGGCCAATTTTCCAGAACTCCTGGACACTCACTTGTTTGAGGCAGAGCCCAATCTGTGACACTTACTTGTCTGAAGCAGAGCCCAATCTGTCTAACAATAGAAACAGTGTGGCCATCAACAGAGTGAGGAGAGCTGGAGNAGCAGTCAATGCAATGGGCCACCATATGGCACAAGTCTTGCCAACGGGTACATTGGCCCAGAAGGCAGAGCTGATTGCTCTTACTCAAGCCTAATGTTGGGGAAAGGACAAATGAATGAACATTTATACATAAACAGGTGTGCTTTTGCTGTCCTTCATGCCCATGCCATGATTTATAATGATAGAGACCTATTGATTGCTGAAGAAAAAAAATGTTAAAAACAAAGAAAAAAATTGTCACCCTCCTTATAATGCTCTGCTTCCCCAAGGAGGTGGCTGTTAGTCATTGCTAAGGCCATCAAAGAGCAACACATTTGAAGACAAGGAAATCAGAGGGCAGACCAGGCAGCCTGACAAACAGCAGAGAGAGATGCCTGTGGAACCCCTTTCTGTTTTTCCAATTGCTTTTCCTGATCCACAGCTCCTTCCCCAACTACTTACTCCTAGGAAGAAGAGAAGAAGGCCTGCTCCCAGGATGCAAAATAAAATCCAACTGAATGGTAGATCTTGCCAGACCCAAGAATTATCCTCTTTGAGGCCCTTGGACACCTTCTGGTGANTCAGCTGCACCAGACTACCCATTTGAGCNCCACCAGATTAACTGAGTTATTATATTCCAGGTATTAGATTCTGCATCTCTGAGAGATGGCAGGCTGCCTCTAAGTGTCTCTCCTGCACACAACCAACCAACTCCAACCAAGGCAAGAGGCAAAATGAGTCCTCACCATTTTTGTGAGAGGACTAGTTCCTGGTGAGGAATCAGAAGTTGATTTCTCAGAGATGAAGCCTCCTCATGTTGGGTATAAGTATCTGTTAGTGTTTGTGGACACTTTCCCAGGATAGGTAGAAACCTTTACTATCTAGACAGACTGCTCTGACAGTGGTCAAGACTCTATTACNTTGATTATTCCCAGGTTCAGGCTGCCCCTGTCAATTGGATCAGATAATGGACCTACCTTTACTACTTCTGCAGCTCAAATGGTCAGTAAGACCTTAAATGTAACTTGGAAGCTCCACTGCATCTACTGATCTCAGAGCGCTGGACAAGTTGAACACATGACCTGGACTATCAAGTCAACCCTCTCTAAAATAATTTTTAAAACTGGTAAAAATTGGCCCAACCTTTTATACCTGGCCCTTCTCAAGGCAAGAGGTATCCNTAACCAGGCAGGATTCACTCTGTATGAGATTATGTTTTGAATGTATCTTAGTCACCATTCTCTTGTTATGAAGAGACACCATGACCAAGGTGTCTTTTTTTTTTAGGAAAGAAAGCATTTAATTGGAGGCTTGGTTATAGCCTCAGGGGTTTAGTTTATTAATATCATGGTGAGGAGCATGGCAGCATGCTGGCAGGTGTTGAAACAATAGCTGAGAGCTATATCCTGATCCAAAGGCAGAGAGAGAGAAAGACACTGGGCATGGCATGGGCTTTTTGAACACCAAAGCCCACCCCCAGTGACAGATTTCCTCCAACAAAGCCATGCCTCNTAATTCTTTTAAATAGTATCCCTGGTGACTAAGCATTAAAATATATGAGCCTGTGGTGACCATTCTTATTCAGACTAACACATAAGGGCAACAAGGTAGGTTGTTGCCCTGTTCAAGCGACCATATCGTTGAAAAATGACTAATTGGTTTCTTTTAAAGTCTCTCTATTCTCTCCAGGTCCAGACTGCAGTCCATTCTAGGGTTTGAGACACCCTTCTGGTTCCCTTCTTGGTGCCTCATCATTCATTTTGACCCTGGGGACCAAATGTGCATCAAGAAGTTTTGGAAAGAAGGNCTGACCTACCTGGTAAGGACCTCATACTGTCATCCTGANAGCACCAACTGAAATCAAGGTTGTTGGGATCCTGTGCTAAGCCTGGGAAATGGACCAGAGTCACTCAGGCCAAGACTCTCTCACCAACAGTTGTTCTATTTGGTTATACATTCCCCCTTTCTGCCTCTTGAAATACTAGTCTCATGGTTATACTTTATTGTTGTTTTTTGAAACAGGGTTTCCCTGTGTAGCCCTGGCTGTCCTGGAACTTGCTCTGTAGATCAGGCTGACCTCGAACTCAGAGATCTGAGTGCCTCTGCCTCCTGAGTGCTGGGATTAAAGGCATGTGAGACCATGCCAGGTATCATGGTTAATCTTAATGCAGGAACTTATTTTGCTCTCACAGAGACTTGGTTTGCCTGTGCCACTAGTCTCACCTGCTGTATGACCTGAAATCATCTGTGTAATAATTCATTTTATGTATAGTTATACATGCTTATTCAGGACTACTGGTGGTATAGGGCTTCCCCTCTCCTAGTTCCAATGATGGTAGAAGTGAGGGTGACAGACAATGCTGCCTTGAGTACTATGGCCCTAATCAGAAGAGAAATGGGCCTACATCATCAGATACATCATCAGGTACATCATCAGAGGTAGACATTGGACATCTTCACTCCATGGCCTACTTCTGGAGGAAGTAGGCCTCCAGACTTTTAACTGGCTTAATCAGCGTGGATGTCAACCACTATCTCTCATGGGTCATTTCAGAATCAAACCGAGGTCTTTGTGGTTGCACAGCCAGCACTCTTAACCACTGAGCTATCTCACCAGCCAACTTCCTGCCTTTACCAGACCCAGCTGTGCACTCACCACTTCAGAGCCCACACTTAGGTGGGAGAGTTGTAGGAAGGAAAGTAGGTTTATTTAAGGGCTGCCCCCAGGAGAAGGGTCATTGTCTAAACAAAGACTATCTTAAGTAACTCAGGAACAAAAAGAGCTTTTATGGAGCGGAAAGGAGCTTAGGGTCCAGTGGGTGGAAATCACGTGACTTGAGGAGGGGGTGTCTTCTCAGCCAGGGCCTGTGGTCACCTTTCTCTTCTTTCCATCCTTGGGTTAGCAGTTGATTTTGTCTCTGAGGCCAGTTTCTGTAATTCTTCAGATCAACTCAGTATTTTCTTATGAGTTAAACATTATCCAACTTTTAATTAAAGAACAAGACTAGTGATTCCAGTGCTATCTGAAGATCATTAGCCAGTCTAAGCTTTGAAAACTGATGGAAGATTAGCGATTAGGGAGTCTGCTTTTCCTGCAATCGTTGAATCCAACAGCTAGTGTTCCACACAATGAAGGGAGTTTTTGTTTGTTTTTTTGAAGTTACAGTATTGAGTAAATGGGAGAGGCAGCAGGAAAGAATATTGTTTTCTTAAATCTTNTAAAAGATTAATTTATTTTCTTTCTTTATGAGTGTTGTGCCTCCATGTCTGTCTTTGCACCATGTGCATACTTTGTGCCTGTGGAGGTCAGAAAAGGCCCTGGATCCCCTGGAACTGGACTTATAGGTGGTAGTGAGCTACCATGTGGATGCTGGAAATTGAAACCAGGTCCTCTGCAAGAGCAACAAGTATTCTTAACCACTGATCCCACTCTTTCCAGTCCCAAGAATAACTCTACAAAGAGAAATTTGTGAAATAGAGATAATCCAAAATTAGGTGGCATAAGACACAGAGGCACTATCATTATTGCTGTTCTAGTTTGTTATAAATGATGTGATATGACTCATAGTTGGGGGGATGGCTCAGTCAGTAAAATGCTTTCTTTGTAAGCACAGGGAATCAAGTTTAATCTCCAGGATCCATGTATAAAGCTTCATGTGGTGACATGCACTCATAATCCTGGAGCCCATGAGGCAGAGACAGGAGGCTCCCNAGGGCTCATTATCCAGCCAGCCTAGCTGGATCAGTGAGCCTCAGGCCAATGAGAAACCCTGTCTCAGAAAACAAGGTGAATAATTCCCAAGGAACAACACCTGAAATTGCCTTCTGGTCTTCACATGCAGGTGCACACACGTGCACCTGCATATATGCATGTATGAGTGCCTACATTCATGTGCACTCACACACACATACACAGAGAAAGAGAGATAGATAGATAGATAGAGAGAGAGAGAAGTAAAGATAGAGAGAGAGAGAGAGAGAGAAGTAAAGATAGATAGACTGCTGAACAGCTAAATGAAATAGATGTCTATTTTCCCCAGATGGAGCACTGATGAAAGACAAAAGACACGATTCTATTGAAGTCCAACTTGATGAACAGATGTGTTCAATAGAATGGGTGAGGAGTTTCTTATAGGAGCAGGGATGACTGAAACACAGCTGTACTACCAGAAGCCCACTGTAGCATGGGGGAAAACTCATAAAAGCTTGCATCTCTGGAGTTCTCTGAATGACCTTCAGGCAGCATGGCAGACCAGGAAATCTCTTATTAACAGTTCTTATATAACCTCAGACAGGGAAGAGCCTGGTGAATCTTGTAAGCTTCAGGGATTTATAGGGACCTTTGAGTTGTATATTTCTTTTTTTTTTATTATGTATACAGAAGAGGGCACCAGATCTCTTTACAGATGGTTGTGAGCCACCATGTGGTTGCTGGGAATTGAACTCGGGACCTCTGGAAGAACAGTAAGTGCTCTTAACCTCTGAGCCATCTCTCCAGCAACGAGTTGTATATTTCTTGAGTCTTAGCAGCCTCCCTCCAAGGTAGAATGTCTCAGTTGGGAGAATATTGCTATACAACCAAGAGATGAACAGGGGAAAGGACTTCCTACCCTCAGAGTTCCTCTGGTATTCAGTATCCTGTAAANTCATTAAATCCTGAGTTCATCAGCTTCCATCCATTTCCTGGAGAGAGGTGGGTAGGAAGGCAGTTTCCAGCCTCTGATCATTTCTTCCTGCTGATGGTCCTGCCAACAAACTATCTAGAGTTTTACTGTGTGTCACTTCATTAAAGTAAACTCAAGTGCTATAAAAAGGGGCTAATTATGATAAAAAAAAGGCATTCCTGTCATGCAGGAACTTGCAAGCATTCTAGCATCTCTCTCTCTTGAAAAGCATGGGAAAAGGCCAAATGGGTTTCACTACGTAAACTCTATGCTGTGCGCTTACTCTAAGGCTCATATAACCTTATAAAGTGGGTGTTGTTATTATCTCTATTTTGTCCGTAAACTCAGAATCCACATAGTGACACCTGTCTCAAACCTAAAAACCGCAACAACCCCCCCAAAAAAACCCAATTTATTTGACTCCAATAAAATACATGTATTTTTAATTTTTAGACAAACATTTTTAAAGATACAACAAGACCTAGAGTCTTCTTAAAAAGCCAAGTATTGCCAGTTTGTAGTCTCTGAAAGAAATGGTATCTTGTAGTTGAGTTTGTGGGGGGTACAGTCCAGTCCATAGAATCGTCTGTGGCAGTTGTACTTTCAGTTTCAAATGACTGAGTTAGAGAAAGAAAGAGAACAAATATCAGGATGATACCTAATAAAACCTCACCAAATCTGCTGCTTGCAATGTCCAGCAGAGAGGACTCAAGTGGCCTGACTGGGAGAATGAAGGAAGCATCATCAATGAAGTGGGTTTAGAACTTCCATCAGAAACCCACTGAGGAAGCTGTGGCCACGCTGGGGTTCTCATCTTAGAGCCTTGTAACACGAATCTTAAAAGGTCTTATTACATAAAAAACACAGAGCCAGATATTGGGGTAAATTCTGAAAGATCAGAGGACTAAGACAAGCCAAAGCCAACCTNACCTTACCAACCTTCAGTCTCTAAAGAGAACTACTTCCTGTATACCTACACCTATATTCCTTTCTGTTCTGCTAACTCATTTCCTCTCTCCGTCCAGCTACATCACTTCCTCTTCCTGCTCAGCTCTGTCACTTCCTGTCTGTCTGTACAGACCTCCAGACCTTTATGGTTAACTAGTGTTGGAATTTAAGGTGTGTGCCACCACGCCTGGCTCTGTTCCCAGTGTAGCCTTAAACTCAGAGATCGGACAGATCTGTGCCTCCTGAGTGATAGGATTAAAAATGTGTGCTACTCCTGCCTGACCTCTATGTTTACTATAGTGGCTGGCTTTTTTCTCTGATCCTCAGACACACTTTATTGTGGGACACAGATAAAATATCACCACAGAGCCTCTCTGTGGATGACCTTCTGGCTCTTGTTCCCACCACAGGCATTTTTATACCATGGATAAACAAGGGCGATCTGGTGGAAAGGGGTTCTCCCTTTAGCTTTTCTCTGCTACACATTGTTTTTAATACTCTTGGGTGCTTGTTTTTCCATTTCCAGGGAGCCAGNCTATCACTGGACAAGGGACCCTGAGGACACTTAGAAACAACCATGCTTAAATCTGAAATGGGGTGGGGGAGGCCTTACCCTGTTTCCAAAGCCAGCTTCTTGGTGAGCTTAAACAGCTCGTGACAATTTGCAATATAATGCATATTACAGTGGGAGTGGGCAGGTAGAACAGATGGGGAACTAGATCGACTTACATTGTTCCTTAGTAGCACTGAAGTCAATCATAAATGAGTCTGTATCACCAACAGAAGTATTTTTCCAGTTACAGAAAGAAGAACTATGAAAACTTTTCATAATGATAGCTTTATATATTGATGCAGTATAAAAAAATCTTCATAAATATTTAAAGCGAATCAGTGTGGCCTATGAGCAATAATAATAGAGGAGTTTTTCTCTATACACAGAATAATCTGCAATTGCTACAGTAATTTACATCTTGATGGATATTTAATATATGCATTTGAACTCTTGCTTTTATCTGTACAAATATAGATTTAGTCAATTCTCCTCTTTTTTTTTCATTACTAAGATACCAAGAAAGAGCAGAAAACAAGCAAGTCTGAAGTGGAGGACACCATTGCTTACACCCTTCTATCCCTAACCTCACCCTAGCTATGCTGAGTGAGCATTTCTGGAGGCATTGGTGTCCTCTCCTTTCACTGGAGGTTAACAGAATTGAGAATGACCCCCACATACCCAGCAGCCCAATAACAAAACAAAATGAATGAAGGGCTCAAACATGGTGCTGAAGGGCCCTGCCCCCTTCTTTTTTAAACCCCAAATTAACCTGTAAGCCCCACCTGCCAAGGATCAGGTAACTTTGTGGAATGCTGGGAGTTGTAGTTCTTGAAAATAACAAAGTCTCGTGGGAAAGTATGGTGGCCTATGGGTTTTGTCCATATAAGCCCCACAACATGTGCCTTGGGACCATTCAGCTGGAGAGTTTCCAGGAGTGGTCCTTGATAAGTTTTTAGACCCCANTAAGCCTCTCCGCTGACNCAGCAATCCAAATCAGACCAGTTTAATGGATAAAGCATTCCCCAGGTGGCTCTCTGGCCCCTTAGAGAGGAGAGGGGATGAGAGACTGGAAAAACCATGTGTCTGTTTTCTGGGATGCAGCTTATATACTCTATGGGAGTGGTTTGAGCCTCTCTGGGGGAGGAGCTGTGTTTGGCGGGCTTTGAAGGTACAGGTTTGGGGAAAGAGATGGGGGAAGGGAATTGAGGTGGATCTTCCACCAGAACATTCCAGACTCTTTGGGTATATGGATGCCAGGGTGCCAGGGCCTAAGTAGAATTCCCACCCAAATAGTCCTGACCAAATTCCATCTTGGTCAGTATATAAGGTTTTAATATAGCTTGCTTTGATTTGGTCAAAATGGTGGAACTGTTTTTTCTCTGGCGAATTTTAGGATTAATACTTTCTCTGGCTAAGCCAATAGATTCCTTTATTTGGCCACTTCCTCATTCCTAAGGCTGGCTACTAAGGTCCAGCTATTAAAATTCCTTGCTTGATTACCCTGACCAACATGTCCAAGCAGGACTAACCAACTCGTCCTAGCCTGGACTTCACCTTTTTCTCCTTAAAAACCGCTCCTGCTAAGCCTCTTGCTGCTGTTTCTGCCCAATTCAGATTCAGCCACCCCATCTCTCTATCTTGCTTAATAAAGGATCTCTTTGTGCAGGGAATTGGTGTTTGGGTGTAGTCTGTACCTAATTTAGGGTCCTGGAAGGGAGCACCGCATAGTGCGTGGGTCCCTTCAGATGGTGCACAGTTCAAAGGGAAATGTTCAGGTAATCAGAGGAAGTAACCNGGTTTATAAATATACAAGGGCTGGTCATTGTACAAGGTCCCACAAAGCTACATTTTGGAGTCGGGTCTGTTAGTTTCTGCAGCAATAGCAGCCTGCTTTTGATGCCAAAGCAGCTATGTCATCACCTGTTGCCAGGTGCCTTTCCACCATCAGCTATGCGACATGTGCACCCCNAAAAAGTGCCCACCAGGCAGAGCTCACTCTCTTGCCTCTTGCTCCTCTCTTGCCTCTCTTCTTCCTGTTTCCTCCCTGTTTCTCTGTCTGTCTGTCTGTCTGTCTGCCTCTGTTATGTCCCCACCCAATATGACCTTCCAGTCTTTCACTCTCCCCCTCCCCCAGTAAGCCTCTGGCACTAACTCTGTTGCACGTGTTGTGTTTGTTTAGTGGCACACTTTGGCAGGGCCCACCAAAAGGTATCCATTTCATCTTTTTTTTTCATCCTTTCAGGACAAGGGCTACTAAGGCTACTACATGGAAATTAAGGAAGGACAGAAGAAAGGCTATATGCTATATGGGTTCATCATCTAAGGTGCGTGCCTCCTTTGCTCCTCTGGAACATCGCAATGGACCTTGACCTCCTGGATCTACTCTTGTAGTTCCTTTTCAACAGCTATATTCATAGATGTGAAGATGAAACAGGGATGTTAACAAGGCTCACCAGATGCTCTAGGTTCTGTAAATCNAAAGGAAGATAACTTTTCAGTTAATATAACCATGTGGGCAAAGGGGGGGTGGTAGTGGGAGGAAGTTAAAGTAGCTTCAAGGTCAAAATCCTCAGAAAGCTTCCCTGTTACTTGAGAAATGAGAAGACCAGGCAAATACCATGACAGGCTCCTAATAACTCAGCTAAGATCTAGGCCTCAGTTCCTGCCTCTTGAAATGAGGGGAACTGCACATAGTAGGCCTGGGTCAAACCCCTCCCCACAGGTAATAACCAAATAAGGACAAAGCCTAGGACTTGTGCATACTTGCCCAAGAATGGAAAAGCTATAGCCTTAGCCCACCCCTGCTAGCCCTAACCAATTAGAAAAATGCTAATATGATTGCCACTTGTGTAAGCCAATCCTAGGTAGAATGATCACACTGCCTTAGGAATTCCTTCAGCTGTGTATAAAAGGAGCCTGTGAGCTTCTCTCAGGCCTGCCATTTGTCATTTTGTCAGGTGGTTAGACCCTACCATGTTGGTAAATTTTAATAAATGCTTTTGCTGATTGCATAGCGACTGGTGGTCTTTTATGGGACTTCTTGCAGACTACAACAGAATACNGTTACAGGTGAGAGGGTAGCAATGGCTCATCTTAAAGTTAATATTTAGAAACTGGGAAATGGGGCTTTTGGAACAAACAATCCAGAAAGTGGGAGAACAGCACATCCTCTTCTAAAAAGGCAGTGATACAATTGGACAATAGTATCAAAAGCAACCACCTTAGAAATCTGGAAACTGATAACAGGAATACAGCAAATACGTGAATATTTAGAACTGCTGAGTCTTAGGTGGAACAGTGAGAGTCTGCAGCACTACCCTGACTCTCTACTTCCATCTTGTGACTGTTTGGCAGTCACAGGTAACAGGAGTTTAGCAGCAGGGGGTGACTTAATTTGGAGAGGAAAACAAAACAACAAAAAGCCTTAACTCAAAACTTCCATCAGAAGCAGTGAACAGACAGGGAAGGCCACTGTGGTTGGATGGATACTGTAACCTTGGTCTTGGTAAGCCAGAATTCAGCAGGCTAGTGAGAAATTTAACAGGGAGCTAAATGGAAGGAGAGCCATGTGGGCCTTGGTACGTTCTTACTTACCCCTGGTGTTCTGGAAGGTTGGTAAGTTCTTACTTACCACTGGTGTTCTGGAAGGTTGGTACGTTCTTACTTACCCCTGGTGTTCTGGAAGGTTGGTACGTTCTTACTTACCCCTGGTGTTCTGGAAGGTTGGTACATTCTTACTTACCCTTAGTGTTCTGGAAGGTTGGTAAGTTCTTACTTACCCTTAGTGTTCTGGAAGGTTGCCTGATGCCCACATTCAGGCTAATAGTGAGACATTCATACCAAAAGATCCAGATTAGTGCTTCTCAATCTTCCTAATGACTTCCTTTGACTCTTTAATACAGTTCCTCATGTTGTGGTGACCCCCAAACATAAAATTATTTCATTGCTATTCATAATTTCATAATTTTGCTACTGCTATGAATCTTAATATAAATATCTGTGTTTTCTGATGGTCTTAGATGACCCCCATGAAAGGGTCATTTTACCCCAGAGTGTCACGACCCATAGGTTGAGAATCAATGATCTAGTTGGAAGTGAAAGATGGACTTGTAAACAAAGTGTGATAGAGCAGATCAAAGGTATCTTCCTTGTTCCCAAAAGATGAGACTAAGTCATTATAAGAGCCAAAGTTGATTTGTAAGTCCCACCTGCCCAAGGACAAAGTAACATCCTGGAATGCTAGGAGTTGTAGTTCTTNAGAAATAACAAGTCACATGTTTTACTTCCCTAAACCAGCTTGTTTGAACCAACTACATTGGATGTGCCTGATCACATGTAGGCTGGGAGGTACATAGGCAAGAAATATGTCAGGATGTATGCTTGCCTCTGNTTGGACCTGATGGGAAATGCCATGAATATTTTGCCTTTTTAAGCCCCTGCAAAATGTGTCTTATGGCCACTCTTTGGGAACCCAGGGTGGACCTGGCTAGAGTCCATTTTTCTGGTCAGTATTTAATTAAGCGTTTTTCAAGTTTGGCTCACAATTGTGGAACTGTTTTTTCTCTCGTGAATATCAGGATTAACGTCATCACTTCTGGTACTTGTGAAAAGTTTGGAATGGGGTCTTTGCAGGTATAGTTAACATTCTTGAGGTTAAATCATCTGAATTACCCTAAACTTCATGACTAATATCTTTTTAAGATAATAGAGAGGGTGATTTAAATTATGGACACAGGGGAGAACAGGGAGAGGAAGGTCATTGAAAGAATGGAGGCAGACTGGAATGGTACATCTTCCAGCCAAGGAGCACCACAGATTGCTGACACCCACCCAGAGCTGGGCACCTCTTCCTNTACCCCAGGATCAACTTGCTTATAGCTAGCTTTCTTTGAGACTTTTGGTCTTTAGAACTGTTGAGAGAATTAATTTCTATTGTTACAAGCCACCAAGTTTCTGGCCATTGCTTCTGGTAGCCCTAGAAAACTCTGATGGTTTGTATCAGGAGTAAACAGATGAATAGGTCAATTTCCCATAATTCAATACAACTTTTGGGCTCAGAGAAATTTGAGTCTGACTTCTGACTCCATCACTTACTAGTGAGTGATTATGAGCATCTACCTGTCCTATGTGGGTCTCAGCTTTCATTTCTATAAAACCAGCTTTCCTGAGGAAGACTTTCCCCAAAGAAAGCCAGCAATAAACTCTTGTAGACTGAAAACTCTGTAAGGACATATTTACACCTAATGGACACCATATCTTCTTTGTAGTAGACATGCTTGTCAGTGCTTCCCTGGAACTTGGTAACAGTATGTATGCCTGTCTTTAAAGTTTGTATCTCCCACTCCATATTTAGCCATGTAGTTGTTCATCCCTCAGAAAATAGGCAATGTGTGTCTTGAGACGTGCACAGACTTTAGCTGCAGAGGGGTTCATGAATCACACTCCATGTGAACAAGGCACGGAAGGCAGGGCACCAGGAGCCTGTGAAGAGAGGGTGTGGTTTAGACTGGATTTGGGATCACCCAGGAGACACACCTCTGGGCTTGTCTATGAGAGTGTCTCCAGAGAGGGTTAACTGAGGAGGCAAGACCCATGGGGCAGGATTCCAGACTGAATAAAAAGGGGAAAAGGAACATGATAACTGAGCTTACCTTTCTGCTTCCTGATTGGGAATGCAGCTGTGACTAGCCACCTCCTGCTCCCCCTGCTATGACTTCCCCATTATGTTGGACTATCCCTTCCTAGACTGTGAGCCAAAATAAATTCTTCTTGGAAGTTGCTTCTGTCCAGTATTTTCTCACAGTGATGAGGAAAACCATCGATGCCCAGAGGAATATTTATCCCTGCCCAAAGAGTTGCCAAAGGCATTCTTAGTCACACTGCAAGTTTTCTCTCTGCTAAAGNATAACTTGCNGCCTTTGTAATATCAGCTCCATATCTGGAGACATTTCCTCTTTGTTAAACTTACATGATTATGTATATGCCCTACATATCCCCACACATGTTCTGTAACAAAGCAAAGCAGGGCCACCAGCTTTAGAATTACTCCTCAGACCAGCTGTCCAAATCTGAGGTTATCTCCAGTTATAGATTGTAGCTGAGCACAGACTCAGCTTGCAAAATTAAGGGTTATAGGGCTTGGGTATCTCAGGGGAAAGGAAGGAAAGCCTGCCAAAAAAATCTAAGTATTATAAATTAACCCAGCAGGTGCAAGAGCAGAGGAAGCTACAGGGAGCCACGGGTTGACAGCAGGAAGCTATAGGGAACCGCGCATTGACAGCAATAAGGCTCACCAGGAAGCAAACAGGAACTGGGAAGAAGAAAAAGGTGTTTTGAGATGCCAAACTGCTCTGCATCAGAACCATGTCACTTCCTAAAAAAGAAAGAATTGAAAAGAGTTTACTCGTTGGCATACTATATGTAACAAGTAGAAATATTTGTGTTTATGAAGCAGTTACATAAGTAAGATTAGCACTTAAAAAGTTTTGTTTTGTTGAGTGTGGTGAGAAGCTATCCATGTATACTTTCTCAGAAGGCATCAGAACATTTATGGTTTGGTATAAAGTTATAGGGAGGATTAAAGAGCTTGTCCCACTATTAGTTTAGTAAAATGATTCCACACATCTGGGCAAGCTGTTGTGAGTCAGTAATCCCAGCATTCAGAAAGCTAAGGCAGGGGGACTGTGTGCTTGAGGCCAGCTTAGGCTACTAAGCAAGACACTCAGAAAACAACAA
>LZPO01017355.1:1838-14695 GCA_001675575.1 Neotoma lepida | reverse complement strand
TACATTGTTTCAATGTATGTGTTTGCAAATGTGTGGGGTGCTCATCCTATGTGGGGTGCACATCCTGTGTGGGGTGCACATCCTGTGTGGGGTGCTCATCCTGTGTGGGGTGCTCATCCTGTGTGGGGTGCACATCATGTGTGTGTGGGGTGCACATCCTGTGTGGGGTGCACATCCTGTGTGGGGTGCTCGTTATGAGTGGGGTGCACATCCTGTGTGGGGTGCTCATTATGAGTGGGGTGCACATCCTGTGTGGGGTGCTCATCCTGTGTGGGGTGCTCATTATGAGTGGGGTGCTCATCCTATGTGGGGTGCTCATTATGAGTGGGGTGCTCATTATGAGTGGGGTGCACATCCTGTGTGGGGTGCACATCCTGTGTGGGGTGCACATCCTGTGTGGGGTGGAGGCCAGATGACAATCTTAGGCATCATCCTTAGAAATGCTGTCCATTTCCTTTGAGACAGGGCTTCTCTCTCACTGGCCTGGGGCTCACCAGTTAGGCTGTTTGGCAGTGAGCACCAGGGATTCTCCTGTCTCAGCCTCCTTGGCACTGGGATTACAAGTGTGCACTTTTTATGTGAGTTCTGGGGATTAAATGCAGGTCCTGGTCTTCCCCCCGGACCAACCGCATTATCTTTGGTAGAGTTGTCAGCTAGCTATAGTGATGGCATGTGTAATACTTGGTTTTTCCCTTGCAGATAAAAACTTATCTTTCATCCAGCTGTTTTTCTTAGGCTTGTAGATGTAGCACTTGGGATGCAGAGGAGTTCAAGGTCATCCTCAGCTAAGGTTAGCATGAACTACATTAGATCCCNTTTCAAAAAGCCAAATATGGAACCAAACCAAAATGAAACCTAATAAGAAATTTCATTTTATTACAAGGTTCTCTAGAGGAACAGAACTGACATAATGGGCATATATGTATAAATTATATATAAAATATGTATGTGTATATAAAAACATAAATTCCACATATATATGTATATATATATGGGATTTATTAAATTCCCTTTATACATTGTCTTAAGGTTTTTATTGCTATGAAGAGACACCATGACCATGGCAACTCTTATAAAGGAAAACAGTTAATTGAGGTGGCAGCTTACAGTTTCAGAGATTCAGCCCATTATCATTATGGCAGGGAGCATGGGGGTGTGCAGGCAGACAAGGTGCTGGAGAAGGAGCTGCTACCTGTTGATATCCAGGCAACATGAAGTAGACTGAGACACCGGGCATGGCTTAAGCATATATGAGACCTCAAAGCCACAGTGACACATTTCCTCCAACAAGACCACATCTTCTAATAGTGCCACTTCCTTTGGAGGACATTTTCTTTCAAATCACTATACACACACACACACACACACACACACACACACACACACACATATATATATGTGTGTGTGTGTGTGTGTGTGTGTGTGCACATGTGTGTATTATATATACCATATAATATATATATGGAATTTATTAGAATGGCTTACAGGCTGTGGTCCTTCTAGTCCAAAAATGACTGTCTACCAACAGAAGGTCCAAGAATGCAGAAGTTGTTTATAGTTTATGAAGCTGGATGCTTCAGCTGGTCTTCAGTATATGCTAGAATTCCAAAGAATTAGACTCTAATTCCAGTGAAGGAATGGACTTGCCATGGAGATTGAGGGCAAGCAGGTAAAGAGCAAGCTTCCTTCTTCCATGTCCTTTCTATAGGCTGCCAGCAGAAGGTGGGGCCCAGATTAAAGGTAGATCTTCCCACCTCAAAAGATCTACATAAAAGGTATATGTTCTCTATTCAAAAGATCCAGATTACAAAAGGGTCTTCCCATTTCACATGATTTAATAAAGAAAAAAAAAAAACAAAAATAAAAACAAAAACTCTCACAGGTGTCCCTAGCCACTTGGGTTTTAGTTAATTCCACATGTAGTTAAGTTGACAACCATGAATAGCCATTACATTCAAGTTTGTCAAACAAAGAATAGGTGTGTTTCTGGACTTTCCTTGTGTGGTTCCATTTGTTTTCTGGCACCTGTGCTGTGCCGAGCAATTGCTATACTCTTATTCTAGATAGAGTTGTTTCCTGCATTATTTTTTTTAAACTATTACTTGAAGACATTTTAAGCTTATTGTGTTATGCTTTATGAAGAAATTTAGATCTATTTTGTCAAGCTCCCTCCAAATTGTTTTGAAAATTTGTTGAGCATTTCATTAGCTATATAAATTTACTGTGACTTTTTTACAAAACAATTTTATTTTGGAGAGTACAGTCTTTCTGTAGTTGATAAAATCTTGGATGCCTTTGGTTATGTTTTATCACTTTGGTCTTAAAGGGCCTATGTATTTCAATTTTCTATTTTGCCACTGAGAAAGGGATTTTATATTTTGTAACTAGGTACTGTTGACACTAATAGAAATAATGGATTTTTGTTACATATCATATAGCTTGGACACCTTCTATGCTTGCTTACCAACCCTGNTTGTAATAGGTGAGATGTTTTAGAGGGAACATACACCCTGTGACCCAAGAAACCAGAGNAGGGAGGTCACAAACTGATCTCCTAACAGGCTTTATAGTCTTGCAGTTACAGACGTTAGATTTTCCTCAGTACTTCTACCCATGGATACTAACACACACCAGCAGAACAATGGGACAACCACAAAGAACACTTTNGTGTAGCTCAGAAGGTCATCCCTTGGCTCAGAATGGTTTGTGGCTCATTCCAAGGTGTTCTCATTCTTTGTTTTGAGGTAGCTGGGAACTAAAATTAGCAATGAAATATTTGCTTCAGGAGCAGGTAGATCAATTGTTTTGGAGTTCATCAATTATATTTGAGATATAGTAGAATTTGATGGATTTTTCTCAAGTTCTGTGCTAAGAACAAAGACTTCTTCAAGGTCCAGAGTGTCAACCCTGCTGGAACCATTTTCTTTTCTGAACCTGGGCTTTACCCAACGCTCCAAGGTTAGTTTCTGCACACAGCATCTTGCTGCTGGTCACTGACTTTTCTTTATTTTATTTTTTTTTTCAATTCTCCTGTCTCAACCTCATGGGAGCTGGGATTACAGGCATGTACCACCAAGCCTGGCTTGGTCACCAACTTTTTACTTTGAATGAATTCTTACTACTACATGTTTTTAGGAGAATAAGTCTTTTTTGTAGAGACAAAGAGATTTCTGTCTCCTCCCACCATATGTTGACTTCAGAAGATGATTAAACTTCAGAATATGCTGTTAATTTTTTTTCTGATTTCCAAGTTTAGTGTGAATCTGTAGGAAAATCACCTGCGAACATCTCTGACCATGGTTTCTAGAGGCATGATGAGAAAAATAGGATTGGTAGCCATGATGGCTTGTGTGGTTCCTTTTTGTCAAGGTTATTAAGTACAATAAGGGAAAATTAAAAGATACATTTATTGAGATAGTGGAGACATTGCAAAGGTTGGGAAGGTATGGAACCAATAAAGTTTGAACACAGTAGCTTTGACCCTCTCTACCCCAGCTGACACCTGCATCAAATTTGTGAGAATCTTTCACTGGCAGATGAAAGATACCTTAGGGAAGCAAAGGGCTGGCTATTTTTGGAGAACATTTTGGACAATGAGCAAAGGGTTCTGCTCCTGTCTGTGTCTCAAGAGAGTGGATTGTTGTGTCCCCTGAACCTGAAAAGGGGAATTAAGGCCTTTAGTGAAAAACCACGCAGATAATACTTTTCCTGAACTTAATAAATAACAATTACCTCATCACAGTTTGGCTCTTTACAACACACTAGAGTGAGTCCATTGGGTGTTATCTGAATACTTTCCAGGAAACTGTTTCAAGTGATTTGCTTAAGTTGGAAGAGCACACAAAATATCCACTGCGCTGAATGTAAATACAGATTGAAGGAGCATCCAGACAGTAAACTAACAAACATTGAGCAGGTAACCTCATAAGCCGCAAGGGCTGACTTGCCTCGTGGGAGTGTTCTCCTTGACCCTGTGGTTGGTATAATTGTTGTTGTTCCTCTGCTCACTGCTTTGTGTTTGACAGACTGTGTGTGCTATGCTGTAGAACTTCACATGCTGGTGTCGGCTGGCGCTCTTCCCTCTGCCGTCCTAACGAGAAAGGTTTAGAAGGCGCTGTGTTCTGTGAATGTGAGCCTTTTAGACCTCGATGCCTTGTACGCCTCTCATCAGCACCTTCTAGGCTGTCACAGAGCATTTAGCTCTATGACCTGCACCAGATGACAGTGGCCACATAGCTGAGTCTCAGGAGAGCTACCACGTCTGTCCTAACAAACATTTCAGGACCAGAGGAGGAAAACTTCAAAACACTGTTTTTGAAATAATGAAAGGAGTCTTCAAAATAGGTCTGGTGGTTTTCATCATTGGGAGAGGCTGTCAGCAAACACAAGGGTATAAAGAACAAACAGTAAACTCCAGAGCATACCTGACCAGAAAAGGGACACAGAGAGGCAGCAGCGATGGGGGAAGGGACAGTGGTGGTCAATGTCACCAGACCCAGGCGAGGGCTAGGTGATCCATGCTCATGAGAACTAGGAAGGGTACGCTGGCTGTTGGCATGAAGCTTTCACAAATGGCCATCAAAGAGCAGTTCCAGGACAGCAAGCAGAGAAGAGTCTGACTGTGACAGGCAGAGGAACGAGAGGAACGAGAGTGCACAGTGGCTAGCACAGGTCTCTACAGCTAGCTAGCTTGGGCTCAAGTGTGCATTCTGCCATGGACCAGCTTTGTGGTTCTGATGAGTTACTTGATTTTCTAGTAGCTTCTCTGTGCCCACAGAAGAATGAACAGCAGTACTCACTTTGAGAGGAGTAACTGATAATGCACAGGAACACATAGCATAGTCCTGGATCTCAAGAAACAGACAATAAATATTTAGCACCAAAAAGAGATAAGTGTGATATATGTATTATAGTTTAATTTTTATTTATTTAATACTTTGGAAGAGGGAACATTGATTGAAGAATAGAAAAAACTGGGAAAGTTCATAGACTAATCAAGATGCTAAGTCTAAATGGAAATCATGGTACAAGAACGTAGGAAGAAGGGTGCTCACCTGAGGTGCAGGAGGAGAGTAACGCAGTGGAGTCGAGAGTGCCCTGCCTGGTATGTCTTCCCAGACAGAGTACAAGGAGGGAGAGGAACTTGCTAGATTCTCCAGTCTTTGGAGTGAAAATTCTGGGGTAAGTTTCTTTATGTAATTATTTGAGAGAGAGTGTGTGTATGTGCATGCCTGCATGCCTGGGTACATGCATGTGGAGGTCAGAGACCACCGTGTGGGAAACCATTCTCTGCTTCTGCCATGTAGGTCCTGAGGATTGAACTCGGGTCATAAGGCTTGGCAAGTGCCTTTACCAGCCCTAAGCTTATTTTTTAAGAGAATGTGTGCAGCATGATATCAAGAGATTATACAGTTGCTATAGAAAATCAATAGAAGGTGAGCACAGGACAAGGCGACAACTTGCTCTTGTCGTGGTGGGTGTGCATCCACATAGGAAGTGAGGAGGTTGAGTTGATACTGGCCATGCTCCTGGGTCAGACAGAAGGTGCAGAGATGGTACCATTGGGGTTTCTCGGATTGGGATTGGTAAGAAGGTCCAGGAGAGGGGTCAGGGACGAGCAGCTGTGAGAGGAGAGTCGATAACTGGGGTGGCCAGGGAATGAGCCAAACCATGTTGGAACTGACACACAGGCACAGAGACAGGAAGTGTAGATGGTGGAGGATGTAATAAGTCTTTAACTTGTTTTCATTTTCCCACAGTCCATGGTAATACACACGGGGTTTGAGGAGCAATACCTTCTTGAACGAAATAGGCAAGTTTTCAAAGACAACGAGGGAAACTTTTTCTAAAGAAAGAAGCTTTGAGTCTGTGCCCTCTGATACACACTGAAGTATGCCCAAGATCGTTCCATCCTCTGGCTGAATGTCCCACCCCCCGAATACGGACTTCAAGGTCAGAAAGGCATGGAATTCAGTGCAGTTTTTTTTAAGTGTAGCTCATCCTATGGTGACATAAAGAGCAAGCATCTGGTGAGTGGCATATGCAAACATGAACCCTGAAATTAGGGATTGATTGATTGGTTAGCAGAGCTTTCGACTTATACCTACATAAATGACTTCTCAGAGTCATTAAAAAATAGCCCTTTCCAGTAAGAAGTATTGCCACAATTACAAGCATGCTTTTGCTTTTTAGTAATAAACCAAATGGTAGGCATGTCGGTTTCTCACCACTTCTAAAACAAACCACCGTCGGTCTGGTGGCTGTCCTAGCTTGCTTTCTATGCATGACAAATGTCGACCAAGAGCAATTTGGAGAGGAAAGGGATTATTTGGCTTATATGCCCTGTTCACAGTCTGTCATAAAGGGAAGTCAGGACAGGAACTCAAGTCAGGAACTTAAGATAGGAACTGAAGAGGAGACCTTGGAGGAACACGCTTACAAGGAGTTTTTCCTCAGCCTGCTTTCTTTTACTACCCAGGACCACCTGTGGAGGGTGACACCACCTCCAGTGGGCTGGGATCTCCCACACTGATTATTAATCAAGAAAAATGCCCCACAGACTTGCCCACAGGCAATCTGATGGAACTATTCTCTCAGTTGAGGTTCCCTCTTCCCAGATGACTCCACCTTGTGTCAAATTCACAAAAATCTAACTAGCACAACGATCTACAACAACACAAATGGATTAATTAATTATAAATCCTTCATTTGCATATCATTTAAAACAGTCCATTTGCATTGTCAATTCTCACAGCAATGAAATGAATGAGAAAAAAAGAATCAGGTTGTCCAAAAGCTTATTGCTAATCTCCACATTCCACAGAACAGAAAAAGGCAAATTACAGTCACTGGCAAGATTAGAATGTTGCCCGTTCTTAAAAATAACGTTTGTTAGATCACAGCTATGCTCATATACTTACATACTGCCTGTGGCTGCTCTTACACTCCAGTGGCCAAGCTGAGCTGCCCTGACAGAGAGCATATGGTCTACATAGCCTAGAACAGTTGCCTTCAGTTTCTACAAGGAGAACTGCTACCGTGAAAGCTGTATCATAATTGACTTGTGGGAACCTGACCTCAGGTTGTTTCCTTAAGCCCTAAGTTATGCTTATGTGTGCATTTTCATTAATGAAACATTACCATACAAATAATGGATTTCACTATGATATTCATATGTTCCATTGCACGTAAATTCATGCCCCATTTCTCTCTCTCATGGTCCCTTTCATTCCCCCTAATAGTCCCACTTCTGTTTTCATCACACACACACACACACACACACACACTCACACCACACACATACTCACACCACACACATACTCACACCACACACATACTCACACGCTCACACACACACACTACACACACACAGATTCACACACGTTTAAGCTCTAGTTACTACATATTAGAGAAAACATGAAATATTTGTTTGAAGCCAGCTTATGTTTTAAATTTAGATTTATTTTATTTTTATTTGTGTGTGTGTGTATGTGTGTGTGTGTGTGTGTGTGTGTGTGTGTGTGTGTGTGTACGTGTGCGCCTCTTTCTGTTTGTGCATGTTCATGTACGTGTGGGTTCTCATGGGGGGCCAGAAGAGGGTGTTGGATTGCTTGGAGCTGAAAGTTGTGAGCTGCCAATGTATGTTCTGGGAGCTGAACTGGGGTCTTCTGCAAGGGAAGCAAGCACTTTTAACTGCTGGGTCCTCTCTCAGCCCCATACTTAACAGCAGAATCTAGTTCCATCCATGTTCTTGCAAATGACATAATTTCTTCTTCTCTCTTTTAATGGCTGAATAAAGATCCATTGCATCTTTATGCTGCATTTCCTTTGTCCGTTCTTCTGCCAATGGTCATCTAGGCTGGCCCCACATCTTGGCTAGTATGAGTAATACAACAATAAACATGAATGTGCAGGCATCTCCGTGATGTGACAACTCAGATTCCTTTAGGTACATGCCCAAGAGTGGTAGAGCTGGGCCACACTGCAGTTGTGACTTTAGTGTTTGTGAATAATCCTCCACACTGATTTCCCTAGTTGGTGCACTGACTTATACTTAATTTTCATTCTCACCAACAGTAGAGAATGATCCCTTCTCCATGAATCCTCACCAGCATTTGCTAAAAACAACACGAATTTGTTATATTGTTGATTTGGAGGCTGGAAGTTTGAAGTGGGCCTCCCTGTGCTAACATGAAGGTGTTAACAGAGAACACATTGCTTCTGGAGGCTGAAGGGAAGGACTGTGTTTGTCACTACAAGCTTCTGTGAACTGTCTTTGTTCCTTGGCTCATTGTCCTCCCACTTTTGTGTGGTGCTTTGGACTAGACTCTTTCACACGCTCAAGGCAAGTACCCAACCCACTGACCTAACATCCCCAGTTCCTTCTTCATGTTTAAAACCAGCAATACCATCTCTTCAACCCTTTCTGTCTGACTCTGACATCATTGTCCCATCTTCTCAGACCCTGAACTTGAGTTATAAGATGCCCTTGCAATATAGTGCAGGACAACCTTTCTACTTCAAGACCCATAACCAAAGGCACTGGGGAAATATGACAGCATGTGAGCAGGCTCTGGAGATTGGACTGTGGGTAACTGTGGACCCTTGCTTTGCATAGTCCAGAAGGTGGTCTTACTCCATTTCATGGATGAAGACACAGAGAATAAGTGATGGAATAAGCACCAGAGCTCAGGTCTATATGGATGAACCAGGACCTCTCAGTTTTTCATGAACTCATATCCACTTCTCTAGACACAGAAGATGTTTCTGATTTTTATACAATTTATACAAGTGGTGTATGAAAATATGCCTGTATCTTAGATTCCTGTAGTCACTAGGACCGATTACACTATACATTCATTCTCTTTGGAGTCTGAAGTCCAGATTTGGAGTCTAGAAGTTCAGAATTGGATTTTGTAAGCCAAAGTGAGAGTGTCCACAGGGCTGGATTCCCATGAAGGCCATATGGAGACTCTCATAGGGCTTCTCTGGATTCCAGGACAGCTGGCATCATGGGTCTATGACTACCTTATCCATTGATGCTTCTGTCTTCTCTGAACATTCTTTCTTTGTTGTCTGTCCCTCTGCTATCTGTCTGTCTTAGTTAGGGTTTCTATTGCTAGGATAAAACACTATGACCAGAATCAACTCGTGGAGGAAAGGGTTTATTTCATTTTATACTTCCATGAAACAGTCTATCACTGAGGAGGTTCAGGGCAGGAACTCAAACAGACAGCATCCTGAAGGCAGGAACCAATGCAGATACCATGGTGGAGTGCTGCTACTGGCTTGCTCAGCCTGCCTTTTTATAGCACACAGGACCACTGGCCCATGGATGACACTGCCCAGAGTGAGCTGGACCCTTCTACACTAACAGTAAATCAAGAAAATGCATGCACCACAGGCTTGCCCACAGGCCAATCTAGTTGGGGGCATTTTCTCAGTTGAGGTTCCCTATTCCAAAATGACTCTAGCTTGTATCTAGGTGACATCAATCTAGCCAACACACTGTCTGTCATTTATGAATTGGCTCATAGGATCATAAGGAATGGCAAGTCTGAAATCCATAGGGTAGGCCAGCAGTCTAGAGACCTGGGCAGTGTTGATGCTGCTATCTTGAGGTGGATTCTCACTGGGAAATCTTGTTTTTGCTCTGAAAGTGGATTGAATCAAGCCTATCCACATTATTGTGGATAATGTTCTTAATGTCAACTACATATGTTAACTACATCACAAAATGCTTTGACAGCAATGCTCTGGTTAGCATGCCATAAAACAGTCATTGGTGATACCAAGCTAACTTGACATGTGTGTCATAGGACACATATCTTCGGTTGCACTATTTAGCCTGTTACATCATATTTGTGTGGGGTGGGGCTAGTGTATACGTGTTCACATGGGTGCATGCACCTATGTGCAGGTAGATGAGTGTGCGTGTGTGTACATGAGGATTTGGAGAGCAGAGGTTGATGTATTCTTTGATAATTTCACACATGGAAATAATGCATTTTGATCATATTCACCAGTCTATACCTCCCCTTATCTCTTCCCAGACCCTCTTCTTCCTCCTTTCTCCTATTTCACATTGTTTTTGTAAATATTTAAATAGCCCATGGAGTCCACTTTGTGTTGCCTGTATATATGTGTGTGGCCATCTCCTGGAACATGGGCAGCCTACCAGGGGCCACACCCTTAAAGAAAAACGACTTTCAACTGGCATGATGGCTCACACCTTTAATTCTAGGCAGAGTAAGCTGGATTTCTGAGTTCAAGCACAGCCTGATCTATATAGCTAGTTCCAGGTCATCTAGAGCTACATAACAGAGACCAGGTCTTAAAAAGCCAAAAAGGCAAAACAACAAGCAAACAAAAGCCAAACACTGACTTCTCTCTCTCAGAAATCATCAACTATTCATATTTCCTCAATTAGGGTTGAGGACTTGTGAGCCCTCCCCATCCATGCTGGAATATTCACTGGCTTGATCTTGTGTAGGTCTTGTGGAACCACAGCTTCTGTGAGTTCATGTCATGTCAAGAAGGCACTGTTGTGCTCCAGTCCTCCATGATCTTTGGTTCTTACATCTTTCTATAGTGGTCCCTTTTTTATACCTTCCTCAGTGGTCCCTGAGCCTTGGTGATAGAGTGTGGTATAGATTTCCTGTTTGTGGCTAAGCACTCCATAGAAATATACTCTGTTGCTGGATCCTAATGCCTCCCTTTGGGGAGGGGGTGAAAAGGCATAGCATCAATGGCACAGACACTGGAAGTCAATTAAGGACAAATAATGAACTTTATTTAATAATGGGGAAGGCCTTATATACCCTACTCCCAGCACCCAGTCTGTGTCGAAATCTCATCTCTCATTGGCTGGGCATGATCAGGAACTCTGACAGCAACCAGGAACTCTGACAGCATCTGTTGCTAGGCCCTCAGGTTCCTAGGTATATTGGAAATGATAGGATGAATAGCTCCCCGATTGCCATCAAGATCCTTCCAATGGACTGAATGAGTGGTTATCTTAGAATCTTGTTGGCCTCCCACACCACTGATGGGGGCAGTGCTGGGTTTAAATTTCCAATGAAGGAAGC
The DNA here is from genome assembly GCA_001675575.1 of Neotoma lepida. Taxonomy (NCBI): domain Eukaryota; kingdom Metazoa; phylum Chordata; class Mammalia; order Rodentia; family Cricetidae; genus Neotoma; species Neotoma lepida. The sequence continues at coordinate 3,608 of LZPO01017355.1, read as the reverse complement.
GAAGCACCTCAGTCTTGGTTAAATTGGTAGCATCTGCACCCATGTCAACCAAACCTTTGACAGTTTGTCCATCAAGATAGATGGTTAGCATTGGGGAGTATGGAAAAATGGGCATAGTTCAATAGATTTCTGGATTATCAGAGCCTCCTCTTACTGGTGGGGCTGAGGAGTGCCCTACCTGGAGTTTAAAGGGGCTGGTGTTTCAGTAGGCTGTGACTTGTAATCCTTTGCCCAATGAAATCTTTTATTGCATCTGGGGCATTGGATCCTAGGTTTTGCCCAGGGGCAGTCACACTGCAAGTGGCCTGGTTTGCCACATTCCCAGCAAATTCTATCTACCTGGGGATAGAGATATTTTGGAGGATATGGGTGTTGTCCTAACTACAGATGACAGGCCTTTTTTGATGACATCGAGGTCCATGAAAAGGCAGGTCTTATTGTCTATAACCCTGCATGAGATCTGCACCCCTAATTCTAAGGGCCACTGTCCCCATGAGATCTATCACGATCGAAACCCCTAGCACCATTCCATTGATGTGGCTCTTGGATCAGGAATTATGGGTATAACAGTGGCCTATAATTGAACCCAAACTGTCAATCCTAAAGGAATTAGTTGCAGAATAGTTAAAGATGGGGCACACCAAACCATCTACAAGTAAACATAATACCCCTGTATTTGTTATCCCCAAGAAATTAGGATGCTACTGCCTCCTTCAAGATCTTCATGTAGTTACTGATCTAATGGTAAAAATGGGGTCTACACATCCAGGCCTCTCCCACCCCAGTGCTATTCCTCCATCTTATTATATATTAGTTTTAGATATTAAGGATTGTTTCTTTCAAACTTCTCTGGTGCCACAGGATTGAGATCATTTTGACTTTACTGTGTGGGAACCTAATATGCATAAACCAGCTAAGAGATATCAATGGACTGTTTTGCCCCAAGGAATGAAGAATAGCCCCCATTGGGCACCAGATGTTGCTGGATCCTAACAGCCTCCTCAGTGGAGGGAGTGAGAAGGCTCAGCATTAATGGCTCAGACACCGGCAGTCTGCTATTTGCCTTCAACTAACTTCTAGTGTGTGAGCCATTGATGCTGTGCCTTCTCACCCCCTTCGCCGAGGGAGCCGTTTAGGATCCAGCAACAACACTCTTTGTACTTTGACCATTTGCTAGTTTCTGGATTAATTACCATTGTCTATCTCACAAAAAAGCTTCTCTGATGAGGTCTGAAAAGTGCACCAATCTGTCATATAGATATCTAAATTTGAAAGACAGTTTGATACTACCAAAACAACAGGAATGGATTTACACTTGGGACCTATGGACTCTTCAACTGTGGGGTGTTGGCCAGGTTTATAGTACCAGACATGTGTTTCCTTCTGCCTTAAATCAGAAANATTATCTCCATAACACTTTTGCCTCTATTGCATTCATGAGCCAATCTTGCCTGAGCTTTATTTTTTGAGACAGGGGATTAAAACTGAACTGGAACTTTCAAATTGGCTTGTGGTGATATTTTATCTGTGTTCCCCAATAAAATTTANCTGAGGATNGGAGGAAAAANNGGGCAGCCAGCCACTAGTAGTAAAACAATAGTCATGTAAGTTAGCACACGCCCTTAATCCGTTTGTTTCTCTGTGACTCCAAGGTCACATTGGGAACTAGGGGAAGGGGGTGGTGGCACACACCTTTAATCCCAGCATCAACCTTAGAGTTCTGAAGGTCCATGCAGACAAGACAGGAAGTGATGTAGCTTGGTGAGGATA
>LZPO01017354.1:401391-414019 GCA_001675575.1 Neotoma lepida | reverse complement strand
CCAGCACAGCGTCCCCTGGGACTGACCAGAGCTACTCCCCCAAGCGGTTAAGAAGTTACTCAGACTAATGCAGTAGGTGTTGCCAGAGAGACAACAGATGTAAATAGCTGCAAGACCATGGGTGGCTGGAGAACAGCTGGGAAGTAACGAGTTCTGAGTATTGGGAACTTCAGTTACCGACATAATTGACTTAAATTATTCCATGTAATTTTAGATTTAAAGATACCCATGTTTAAAACCAACATGCAAATTTCCCAGAAATGTATCCGTGAAAGGCTCGCTCCAGTACCCTACCCAGTCAGCCAGCCTTTGATTTGAAGAGCCTTGGTTGAACCTTTGGATGTCCCTAGAGGACGGGCTCTTCCCTCGTACAGGAGAACTGTCCTGCTCTTCTGTTTATGATCTCAGGGATTGTAAGTACCAGGCTTGGCTTCCTTCCCCACTCTCCTTTACGTCACATCCTCATCTCCAGTGTGGCACTTGGATAGATTGCTGCATAGAGGTATGGGCTAATCTACCTAATTTTGTTCCCCTGGAGCTTCAGAAGAACTGTGTTTTATCGTAACACCATTTGAGGTTATGTCTGTTTACAACCTTGTGTAGATGCTGCACATTGCTCAGGGCTAGGGCCTAGAAGATGCACCACAACCAACCGCTTTCTGGTTTGTTGACTGACAGATCCGGAGGAAGAACATTCTATAAGTTGTTGGGATGTATGTCTGAACTAGGCTGCACACTGTCTTTCTTTAGAGCGTTGAGAGTGATGTTTGGATCATGCTAAGTAATCAGAATAAAACTCCTCTCAGTAGCCTGTGTGACAAACACATCCCTTTTCTGTACCGTTTCCTCCCACTGATAAGAAGATTGGGAAGCTTTAGTTGATGGAATGTGGGGGACTTTTTAGGCTTCCTCCTGAATGTACTAGTTTTGTGTCACTGTAACAAAATATCTAAGACGATCAACTTAAAATATAAAAGGTTTATTTTACCTGAGAGTTTTGGAATTGTTGTTCATAATCAATGGGTCCTCCCTTCTTTGGATCTGAATAGGTGTTTTTTGAGCTATCCCCCACCTCGGTGTGAACGAGTTCTTCAGACACGCACACTGGCTATGATCTTGTACTCTAGGTATATTTTTGTAATGTGTCTGTGGTGAGACTCCTCCAAGACACAACGTATTTGACTCACTTTTAACACTCTCCCCCATCTCTGACCCTCAGAATCTCAACTTTTTGGGGACTTTCCTTTCAGAAACCACCCCATCTCTTTAACGAAGTCAGTGCTGCCATCGTCCAGTCTGAACAGGTGACGCGCCTGCGGAATGAGGTGCAGTTAAAGCATGAACAGAGCTACAAGGAAGCCTTGGTGAATATCAAGGAGGAGCTGAAGTTAATGGAAGGCCCTGACATCAAGGAGCACCTTCAAGACCAGATCCGGCAGTGGTTCATTGAATGCAGGTGACAGTGTGCCCTGGGGTGGCTTGGTTCATTTGGTGGGTGGTTTTGTTGTTGGTTGGTTGTTACCTTGTTTAGTTCAGGCTTGAACTTAAAGGAAGCCTCTTGCCTCAGCGCTGGCGTGCTGGACTTATAAACACGAGCCACCACCTGGCTTGTTGTATTCTTAAACACCAAGGGACCCAGGATGAAGATGTGAGGTTTCTTGACTTTATTTTGAAAAAGGATTCAGAAAGGTTTTTAATTAAACTGCTTCCCGGTCTGTGTTTGTTTTTTTAATATGGCCCATGCAGCGCTCTGTGAGCACACAAAACAGACTGTGCTGGGTAGGGTACAGATGGCCAGGTGTGTCTAAAGCCTAGGGAACTAGAAATAACCAGGTCTGACCGCCTTTCCTTTGAGAACCAGCAATCCATTGCTTATAGGAGCCTTCTTCAGGCTCTGAGCCCCTGGTCCTCCATCAGAGGTAGCTGTGAAATTCCAGGCCCTAGGACTCTCTAAAGTGTTGGGTTACCAGGAGTTCTGAGGCCAAGGCTCCAGGCCTATTCTTATATTAGATTTCTTATTGCCTTTAAATGCAATGCTATATTGTCTGAAACTTGTCTGCTGGAGGCATTTTAAAGTACGTTTTTTTTTTCCCAAGGGAAGAGAAATAAGGGTGCTCTATCATGGGTGCTGAGGCAGGAGACTTGGACATCTCTTCCCATGCTGGGGTGTTGTGTCACCTGAACGTTAGGTTCTGAGATACTCCAATGCCAATGCTGGTCAGCTCACTGGGACAAGAAAACTGAATTGTTGGAAATAGAAAAATCATCTCTCTTCTTTAAATAAAATCACACCAAAGAGTTATGTGTGTGACAGGCAGTCTGTGGGCAGACAACTGGGGACCCTTCCCTTCCTGGGGCCTAAACTTAGAAAGTTCCTCACGGAAAAGAACCCAGCAGAGGTGATGGAACCTCCCTCCGGTTCATCATTCACCTTCTTGTCAGTGTAGAGGCCCACAAGGGACATAGGGGGCTCCCAGATATCAACTGGCAAGAGGCAGGGGCCTGGTTCCAGCAGCTGGACAGCCAAGCCCTGTCCACAGCCATGTGAGTGGACCCGGGAATGGAAAGATGTGATTGTTTTCAACCTCCCTATGTTGACCTCATATGGAAATTGAATACTTGTTCCCTGCACGATAGTCCAACTTTATCTAAACTTCATGGTGGATGTTAGGCATGGCAGTTATACTCTTTCTTATAAATGATATTTCTACACATTTAATGATTCTCTTCAAATTCAACATTGAGTTTGTGAACTTTCCTTTGCCTGGGAAGGGCATTTAAATGAGACTCTTGATGGAGAACTCGGAACTCATTCTAGGAGACAGGTGGACCCATCCTGGGGGAGGAATATACAGACAAGCACGTCCCCCCTCTTTCCTTGCCGCCAATCTCCCTGTCTTCTTCTCCTGGAGATGGCTGCACAATGCACACATTTGTCAAAACTCATCAAATTCCACTCTTAAAATCTGAGCAGTTTATCACTTATCAATTCTACCTCAAGCCAAGCTGTTAGAATGCCACAAGATGGGTAGGGTACCAGCAATATGCCAGCATGTTAGTTCTTAAAAATCACATGATTTGCTGTTTCTCNGAATACCAAAACCCAGTGTTTCAGCCTTATTCCCAACCCACACCTGCTCATAGCATAAGGGAAAGTTGCTCTTCCAGTTTAAAATAGTTGCTTCGGGTCAACTGTCTTTTCTATATACATGTTTGATCAGTTCAGATGTCCCCTTCTCAAGAATCTTGCATGCTTTCTCTTCTTCTGGAGCCTGCCTACATAGAGAGCCATGCAGCAAACACCCAACACCACACCTGAGCGTAGAGTGACCAGACTGAAGGTGTGGACAGACACCGGTCACTTATCACCTTAATACTGGGTTGTGTGGTGGGAAATGAGGTGTTAAATGAGTTCATTGTTGTGGGTACATCACAGGAGTATACACACACACACACACACACACATCTGGATGCCCACGCCTCCCTCATGACTGAGCACCATGATACTTCTAGATAATATGTGTATGTGTGTAGTAGTAGTAGTGTGGAATACATGTGTGGGATAGCACAGCACAGTGTTTTACCACACGACTCCAAATGGCACACTGTTTAAAGGGAATGAACTGTTTACTCTGGAATTCTGGGCTCAGTGTTCACAGATCGNTGTTGACAGTGGGTCACCGAAGTCAAACCCACAGAAGGTGAAAGTGCAGATAAGGGGACTCTGTGCTCACAACACANGGAACACCCTAAGCTTTGTGGGCACACGTGGGAAGCTTTTGGTAGGGTGCAGCAGAAACTGAAGGTTGCCTCCCTCTAGGCTCCAGGGAGAGGGGTTACTCGAGAGTCGATCTTCTTCTGTACTGTGAGAATTATTTTGTTTCAGTATTTTTAGGATTAAAAAAAAACAGTTAAAAATAAATGAGAGAGAAAAAAGGCAATCAGCTTGTGTTGATTTAAAATATTTAAGACACTTGGGTTTTAGGGAAGTAGATTAATGTGATGTCATCATTATAAATGTGACTGTGTCATTCCCAGTGCAGAATTGAGTAGGGTGGCAACAGGTATGAGTTATTTTCTCTACCTGAGTCCCGTGAGGCCCCGGCTGTCACTCCGGAAATGCCCAGTTGTTCCACATTTATGAGTTTCTTTGAAGATACAGCTGATGGGTCCTCTGAGGATACTTCCTCCTGACCCCACCGTCTGGGGCCTGGTCCNAGGCTCCATCGTGGGTACACTGGGCAGAATTCACAAAGGCATAAAAATTCCTCTTTTTGAAGTATTGGAAGGTCGAGGGTAAATTTATTTTCATAATTGGATTAAAGTCATCTGATGGACTTTGATACAGAGCTTTGCTCCTTGCCTTTTTAAATCAAAGGCAAATAAAAGCAAATATTGTCTTTTGAAGTATGAATCACAGTCAATTCTCAGAATAAATTCCAAAAAGATGCGCAGGGCAGATCAGCTGATCATGAGAAGCCATAAGCAATAAGCAGACACTCACTCTTGGCTCGTCTGGTCAGTATGTGCAGGCTGGCCTCAGGCTCCAGCTCACCATGTTGCTGAGGGTGAAGCTAACCTCTGAGGGCTGGGTCACAGGTGTGCGACACCATGCCTTCTGATTATTTGTTTCTTAAGCCATCCTAGATGAACGGTTAAAAAATTAACAATTTCATACATTTATATAATGATTTTTGGTTGTTTTCAATCTTATCCCCGTCTCTCATCCCCTCCCCCTCCCGCTGAAAAGTTAAACTTCAGAAGTAACACATATTCATTTGAGGTAGAGTTTAAAGAAGAAAATTTGACCTATGTATAGTTTTCATTTCAGCATAGAGAGACAGGGACTGTGAATGTTTCGGGTCAAGTCCCTTCCCATCTCTTTCCTCTCTAATATATATTTTAATTAGTTTTATGTATTCATATTTTTGCTCATGTTTAAAACTTCAACTTTGAACTTTCCCATGGCCCTGTAATGCTTTTCAAAAGATTTTTTTTTTAATGAATGCTTGGCATTTGATTGCATGGGTGCACTAGTTAATAAACTGATTGTAATCTTTTTAATATTTTGCAGAGCCCATAAAAAAGGCTATCAAATGATCTTGGAATTTGTATTAATTTAAATTTTAAAAATTTATTTATTTATTTTTGGTTTTTCAAGACAGGGTTTCTCTGTGTAGGCCTGTTTGTCCTGGAACTTGCTCTGTAGATCAGGCTGGCCTCAAACTCAGAGACCTACTTGTCTCTGCCTCTGCCTCTGCCTCCCAAGTGCTGANATTAAAGGCGTGCACCACTACCACCCAGCTAATTTAATTATGTTGGGGGTTGGGAAATAATTCCATTTTTGTTTTGTTTTGAGACAGGATCTAACTATGCAGCCCAGGATAGCCTTGAATTCAAGATCCTCCTGCCTCAGCCTCCTGGGTGCTAGGACTAACAGGTGTGTGTCCCCAACTTATTTGAGTTGNTTTTGCTTGTTGACAGTTCTTCGTCTGGACTGTTCTGTCATTTATCTACTTCTCTGTGTCTTGGTGTTGGGTTTTTCTTCAAGTGATCTCTGATATGTAGTTATACATATGGATGCTAAACATCCTTAAGCTTTGGGCATTTTGTTTTGTTTTTGTTTTTTTGTTTTTTTGTTTTTTTTTTCTAGACAGGGTTTCTCTGTGTAGCTTTGGCGCCTTTCCTGGAACTCACTTGGTAGCCCAGGCTGNCCTCGAACTCACAGAGATCCACCTGCCTCTGCCTCCCGAGTGCTGGGATTAAAGGCGTGCGCCACCACCGCCTGGCTTTGGCATATTTTTAGAATAATGACTGTTTAGGTTTTTATTTGTCATTATTGTGCCAAGAGAGGCATCAGGCCCTTCCCAGGTACCTTCCACACCTCTCCTTTGGTATGTCTTCTCCCCCTCTTTTACTCAGNGCCTAGGATCTCCTGCAGAGTGTGGCAGTGCACACATCATCCATGGTATAGCGTGGGCTATTTGAAGCAGCAGCTTTTGTCAAAGGTCTCAGTCTGGGAAGCATAGCTAGTTAGAAGCTGTTTCAGTTGTTGGGTAAGCAAGAACCAGCTTCCTAGACTTCGCCTTCATTCCTCCTCCTAGCCCCAGGGCCAGATCAAAAGTGNGGTTCCGCANTGTAACTCCCAGGTCTCATTTGTAATTATAGCCATCTTAGTGACTGGATACATCAGGTGTGCATACAGGCAGGAGGGGGAGACTGTCATTTCCTGAATACTTATTCTATTTCAAGAATGCTTTACACGTGAACTCATTTGACCTTGGTGTTACTTGGCTCTTGCCATCTTAAATCGCCACNGTCTTGGCAACTTAACCGGAAGCTGGAGTTCTGAGATGAAGGGGTAGAGCCGTGCTCCCCAGAAACTCCAAGGATAATCCAGTCATTGCCTCTTCAAGCCTCTGGTGGCTGCTGCCACTCCTTGCCTTGTGTGTCTAGGTCACTCCAGCCTACCTCAGTGGTCACATCGCTCTCTCCTCTGTGTGTCTCTGACCACTGGGCACATGTTTTGCAAGGTATTGAGGGCAACATGGTGGGAATACCACATGACACAGATAATCCCTATCAGAGGTTCAGTCACCTCTTCCAGAACCATTTTTCCTTGTATGGTGTCACAGACTCCAGGGATTAGGACTCAGGGTCTTTGGAGTTCACCATTCAGCCCACCACACACCTACAGCCCTAGATGATAGCCCTGTATCCTTTCCACCCACTGACAGCATAGTAAGGACCACACTGCAGGTCTTTGGGTTGGTCTAGATAGTTACTACCCAAGAGGACTCTCTGCTGAGCTGGAAATGCTCTGGATTCTGCCAGCTAGCACAGTAGTAGAAGATGACTCCATCTGGGTACGTGGACTGGCTCCAACTTTGCAATGTGCAAACCAGGGCACATTTAGCAGAAATGCCTTTCCTAATTTGAATGTGGACCTTTCCTTGGGCTGGAGCTATGTGATATGATCCTTGGTGTTGGGCCGTAGTGGGCACAGCTCCCAGTCAGTCCAGTAACCTCAAGGGGATTCTGTGGTGTGCTGTGTGGTCAAGCTGGGACATTCGGCAGGGCAGGTATATTAAATGTATTTTCCACTTAACGTGCTTTCTAACTTACAGTGTGTTTATGGGACACAGCTCTGTAAGGTGAACTGCAGCTGTGTATTTCATTTTACTTCATTTGACTGTAGATTGAGGCAGCCACATGTCCCTGGGTCTAGCACTCTGACATCCACAGCCATAGGTATATTTTGTGGCCTCTTAGTCACAGTGCTGCCTACCAACCTATAAAAGAGAGATTGGCTGGTGGGGGTGGTGGAGAGAGAAAGGTCTGAGAAGGAGGGGGAGGCATAGCTGGGAGAGGGGTCATAATAGGGTTGTGATACAAAACAGCAAGTGTGGAATGTACTCCAGCCCCAGGGCACAGGAGCAACTTGTCTGAGATCACCTGCAAATGCATTCTTCCTGGAGGAGGTTTCAGTCTTTTGGCGGGGAGGTTGTCTTTTAAAAATTAAATAACAATTTAAATGAAGTCAAGTCTGCTCTCCACCTCCATCTTAGTTATGGGAGCTAAGCTTTAGCATTTCAAGACTGGGAGACCTTGGATGCAGGGCCTGATCTTCTCCCTTACAGCATGCATTGGGAGCTCAAGAACCAACCTGCCAATGCATAGTCCCCACGTTCTGGCCCTGAGAAGACCAGGCTGGCAACAGAAATTTGCTGGCTATGCTGCTGTCTTCAGTGGACAGCAAAACCTCAGCTTTGATACTAGCCTGAGGGAATGGAGTCCTGTTTTCTCCACTGTGGCCCCTTGTACTCCCTGCCTGAAACACCAGAGCTTCTGGACCACCTCAACCCTCACTAGTTCAGTCCAAACAGTTCGCCACTTTCAGATGAACCTGCCTGCCTCCAGCTCTGCTAGAGAGGGGTCTGTTCCAGAAGCTCATAATAGGCATCTATCCAATTAGTTCTTTAGTCTTCCACATTATTTCACTTACACACCTTACACAACTAGTGCAATTAGCCCACACAGCCATCACAGAAGCCCCAGAGGTTGAAGCAGTCAGAGCCAGCCTCCCTCCCAGGTGTCATTCTCAATTTTAATTTCACTACCATCATTTTGAATTCTTTGTGTAATATAGGAGATGAACAACCCGCCACGTAACCATGGTAACAGTAGGACACCAATGGCACTGAAGTTAGGAATGTAGAGATTGGTAAGATCTAAGTCTTGAGTGCTGTGTAATCCCTGAATCAGACCTAACATACACTGGAGACTTTGAGGGGCTTTCTCACTAGGAGTTCTTGGCTAGAATTCTCCCTCAGCTCTGATCCCCGACAGCCAGTACATCACTTACTTTTCCCATTGCTGTGACGAAAGCAATTTAAGGAAGGAAGGGTTTATTCTGGCTTTCAGTTTGAGAGAGTACAGTCTTGGCGGGAAGACCCAGTGACAGGAGCATGAGCAGCTGGTCAGTTGTATCCACAGTGGGGAGGCACGGAAAGGTGAACGCTGGTACTCAGCTCACTTCCTCCTTTTTTTTCCATTCAGGATCTCAAGCCCGAGAAAGGCTCACCTCAGTTAACCTGATAGAAATTCCCTCACAGACATGCCCAGAAGTTGATCTCCTGTATGATTCTAAATCCTGTAAAATTAATTATTAAATTCATTAAATATTAAAAATACTAACCATCACACCAGCATCTCCTCCTCCCAAGGGCTCTAGCAGCAAGGCCCTTGGCCTGAGTGTCTTCAACTCTAAGCCACAAAAGATTGAGAAATGGTCACCACTGCTTTGTATAAAAGGATGGTGGATACCTGTATTATCTTTTTTCACTTCTGTTATTTTCTTTTTTCCGTTTGTGTCTTAAAAATTGAGATAGTTTAATTGAAGTCTGCTCCCCCATCCCATTTTAGTGCACAGTTCTGTAGTTAAAGTTTTAAGTCTGGGAGACTGAGACTGTCTTCTTCCCTCATGCATTGGGAACTCTAGAACCAACCTGTCAATGCAGAGTCTCCATGCTCTGGCCCTGCAAGGGTCAGGCTGGGAACAGAAATTTGGTGGCCTACAAGAAGAAACCTACATGAGGAAGGGCTTATTTTGACTTTCAGTTTAAGGAGAAACAGACAATCATGGTAGCAAAGGCATGGGAGCAGAGAGTAAGGGAGTTTACAGGCAGGAAGTAGAGAACAGCAGGAAGTAGGGCCAGGCTATCACACCTCGCAGTCCACACCTAGTGACTACTTCCTCCCATGATGCACCACCTTTTAACGGTTCTACGGCCTTCCAAAACAGCACCACATGGGAGAACTGAGTGTTCAAACACATGAACCTGTGAGGGACATTTCTTGTTCAAACCACAATAGTGCTCACAGTTGTCAGGCTTATTAGGTAACTCCTGGGAGCCCAGGTCTTTGCTCGCTCTTAATTCCTCCTCTTCCCTCGACTGCTTCCTGTGTTCATGCAATGTAGTTAAGAGGAAAAGAGGGAGCCACAGAGAGAGAAAAAAGGGGGTGAGGAGGGAGGTGAATCCAGGGATTTGAGAAAGCTGGCTGTAGCTTGCCATAGTTATTTCACAGGAGACGTCGTAGACTTACAGAAGTTGGGCAACTTGGCTCTAAGTCCACCTAGTGACTAGCAGAGGAGAATGAAGATGTAGGGGAGAGGCCTTTAGAAATGTGGGAATTGTGTAGATCTAGGGTGATCTCTGAGGAAAGGACAGAGCTTCCCTCTGAGAACTTTCAATGACATCAAAAGAAGCCACCCGCCTGCCCCTGTCAGATACCCTCTGGGTGGTTGGGATCCGAGCTGTATTTAGTTTTTCTTTCATGTTTTCTATGTTCTGCAGGGACCCTGAGTTACATTCAAAATGAGACAGAAGTTTAAGGAAGACAGGGGGTGGTCACACATGGAGAGATGAGTCGAGGGCTCATTATTGTGAATTCTTTGTGTAATTACACATTCAGTGAATTTTCAAAAGCAGCTGCAGTCAGCAGAGGAGAAGCAAACACACGTGTGGGTTACTTGAGTAAGAAGCCAAATGAACTTCCTCCCTGCCATTGCTTTCATGAAAAATGTATGAAGTTGAACAGGGGACACAGGAAAGGGTGGGTAAGAACTCAAGGTCCTGGCACTATTCACTGAGGACTCGGGGACAGGTGCATAACCCATGTGAAAGCACAGGTTTTGATGTGGCTCATCACAGTAAATTAAATTAAAAGCACCCAGGGACTCTTGTGGTCCCTGATCAGGTACCAGAGCTCGCTGAAAGACGGACACTAGGCTCTTCCCAGCACCCAGGGGCTCTTGTAGTCCCTGATCAGGTACCAGAGCTCGCTGAAAGACGAACACTAGGCTCTTCAGCAAATGCAGTAGGCTAATTTCCTTTGTCTAGGCTCATAAATAGGTCCAGGTGAAAGCCTTGGGCCCTTTGCATTCTCAGTGCACCCTACAGACTGCAAAGACAGAGTAGTCTTCTCCATGATGATGGTCTCACAGAATCATGGTGGCCACTAGCTGCCCTTGGTGTATCTTCTATCTCCAAAGGGTGGCCAACACCACCCAAGAAATGAAAACTTGTCTTAGGCTTAGATGTGGATCAAATACTCAAGTCTAAGTATTTCTGCTGCAGTGTGTATAACGCTGTGGTGACAGATCACACATGGGTCTTTGCACTCAGGGCTGTCCAGTTCTGAATGAACAGAAGTGCTATGGTTTTGTGTAAACACTGCTAGAACAGAAGTAGCCACACCTTTGTGTTTTCTAAATATAGTGACACTCACTTGCCACTTGATCAAACAAGGACAGAGGGTTGGAAAAGGACAGGAAGACGAAGCTCCTTCTAATGAGGAAGGGCCAGGGAAGATGCTGGCTGGGTTTTGAGCCTCGTCTCAATGGGAAAAGATGGCAATGAAGGAAGGCCTTTGCTTTTATCTTGACAGGACCAGCTCTGTCCTGAGTATTAATTCTCCTCCATAAATGATATTTGGGGTAGGAAAATAGAAACAAGATATACTTGTCACTTTGTCAACAGAGGAGCAGACCAACACAGGTTCTCATATCATCCCTAATGTATTGTTTCTTTTAATGAAATTGTAAAGGGAAGAGCAGGCTGGCTGGATGTAAGGGGTGTGCTTGTCACATTCAAACATGAGCAGAATTCAAGACAATACTCTTGGGCCAAGAAGGAAGCCTTGATTAGTCTGGAACCAGCTAATAACATCCACTAATAAGCAAGGTATCTATGAATAGACCAACTCTCTTATCCTATACTAGGGGATCAAGAGACTGGGTGCACAGGGCTCTCCTGCTCTCCTGTGAGCACAGGCCCACTTGGTGTCCCAAGGAGGCCATGTAATCAAGTCCATGTGCAGTCCATTGCCTTTATTGAGTGTCTGTGAATTTATGGGCAGCAAGTGACACCTTCAGAGGCTTCTGTGCAGTGGCACAAGCTGCTTACTTTAGAACTTGGGAGAAATTTATGGGGCTGCTGACATTAATGGAGGTGGCTGGATGACTGGGGGGGATCGGCCGGAAACCCCTCCATCCATATATTTTTCATACTTGATGAAACACAGATAAATCTCTGTCCTGTGCGTCTGAGACGGTGAGACCCGTCGAAGCTTGGTGTCGGGCCTCAGGGGGAAATTTATCATTTAAGGAGTTCTGCTTTCTAAATCACTGTGAACTCCAGACTGGCCATTTGCACATTTGTATGAGAATTTTTGACAATATCCATAAATTTTTGATAGGCCCTAACTTGACCAAGCGCACCACACCTCCCGTTTGTTAACAGAAAAATATGAGACCAGAGTGTTTCCCCTTCAACTTGTTCAGATAAAAGAGCAGGAAAACAACACTCATTGTCTACCATATTTTTAGTGAGAAAGATAACATTAGTAACTGAATAGATTTTATAAGAAGTGAGCAGTGCCCCCATCATTTGTCACATGTAAACTGTAGAGTTTCCTGAAGTCAGAGGAAATACAAAAATTGTCTCTTGGGCACAAGATTCCTATTTTTAAAACAACAAACCTAAGGTTTTGCAGAGATGGAAATGCCCTGGTCCCCATGGAGATTTTTAAATTTAATTTATTATTATTGTTATTTGTATGTGTGCACATGCCATAGCACTTGGGTAGAGGCTGAGGACAATTCTGTGGAGTGAGTTCTCTCCTTCTACCTTCCCAAGGGNTCCAGGGATGGAACTCAGATAGCCAGGCTTGCCTCGGGACAGGGCCGAGGAGTTATCTGCTGAGCCATTCCAGGCCACTCCAAGGGGATTTCCTACTTTACCCCATCACAGGAGTAGCTAATGGCGACTACCACACAGCTTTCCTCATTTCCAGTAAAATCCTGTTTATCATACATCTAAGTCTCCCAACTGCTCCCTGATCTGGCNTGAAGCTCTATTTAAAGTTCAGTTTATTGATATCTACCCGGGCTGTATGCTTGCCTGCCTCACCTTCCTCTGTGCTATTACAAGAGCATGTCACCACATCTGGTGCTATAACCATCCTTTAAAATCCTAAAGCAGAGAAGGGTCTGATGGCACAGACCTGGGCAGCTACTCAGGAGGCTGAAACAAAAGGATCAGAAATTCAAGACCTATCTAGGCTA
>LZPO01017354.1:380296-401226 GCA_001675575.1 Neotoma lepida | reverse complement strand
ACACACACACACACACACACACACACACACACACACACACACAAGTACACACCTATGCACACCCCACACACATGCATATACACAGACACATACACTAATACATGCACAAACCTATGCATACACATGCTCACAAACATATACACACATATATAAATGCATATGCATGCACACATGCACTGCATATATATATATACACACACACGTGCATATGCACGCTCTCTCTCGCTCTCACTCTCTCTCTCTCTCTCTCTCTCTCTCTCTCTCACACACACACACACACGCACACACACACGCAGACACACACACAGTATCGTTACAGTCCTGTCGAAGACCCCAATGCAAGTGTGACATACTGTGCTGTTGTCAGAGTACATCTGGCTCTCGGGCACCCAGGGACCCTTTGTCAGAGGCTGTGTGGCTTCCCCCTCACAGGGAACCCTAGCTCAGAAGAGCCTCTCAGAATTGTCTCTAGAGTTTTGTTTTTCATTCTGCAGGCAATGGTGAAGGGCAGGGAGTGGGCTAGCTCATGGTGTTTCTTACCCTGCAGGATTGACTGGGCTGCTGCGGAGCCNGTGACTTCCTGTTTGGTTTGATTGCTCACTTCCTACTTGTTAGTACTTCCAGAATTTCTATGATTCATTCAGTTATTTCAGAAAGCACTTTGCCCTTTCCAAGAGATGTACAATTAGAATGCTGGTATCTGCCCTTACAAATACAGTTACANGGTAGAGAAGTTGGACATGAATGAAGCCGTACGATCACTTCTGATTGTGCAGAAAGAAAGCATTTGATCAAGTTAAAAGTCCCCTTCTTATCTGAAAAGCTAAGACATGGGAGAAAGGGCATAAATTGTAATGGCATTTAGTTTAAGAGTGGCAAGATGTAAGCTAGGTGTAGATAGAGTGTTCTATCTTCTCCCTGAGGATTTTCCTCAGAGCCATAGGCACTGTCTAGCACACCACACATACTCAATGAGCACATTGTGAATGAACAGATGCAGGATGAACGGACGAATCAAAGATGCTGTGTCCTCAATAGAGACACATTTCACAGACGCGAGGCACAGCCTTTGTCCCTACCCATAACTGGTGCCATGATATGAATCAGAGTTGATAACCAGGACAGTACAAAGGGGAAGTAACAGGAATACTGTCTTACAGAGAGTGGGAAACTATACCATTAAATAATGACGGATGACGTATGCAAGGGAAACATCAGCACTGTGTGAAATGAGAGCGGGCTGTGAAGAAAGAAAAGAATCACTTGACTGGATGGAGAGATGGACTCTGCTGCTGGCTGAATGGAAAGACGATGAATTGACCCCAGGANATTTATAGGGATAAAACAGTTTCAATTAAAATCCCAACAGGATTATTTGTGGAACAGGAAATATAATTATTAAAGTCATTAGGATTAAAATAAGAAGCTAAAAACAACGAGGAAGGACAAATGGCCGTGTATTCTAAAGTACATTATAAAGAAAAATAAGAGCTGCTTAGTGCTAATAAGAAAGCAGAAACATAGATCAGCGGATGCAGAGGGCGGCCGGGGAGCTGACAGATGTAGATGGGATGAGTAATTTCTGATGAATGCATTTTTAAAAGGGAGCCAGAACATAAAAATACAGTTACGGTAACTACATTGTTAGAGCGGGCTGGTAACAGAAACAGAGAATTTAATGTCCTGGGAGANACGCCACAGAAGCGTAAATATTTTAAAATAAAATTGGGCAAACCCACTGCAAAAATTATGAGACCTATTTAGTATGAAGACTCCAGGAAAGGAGAGAAACCAGCCGTGTATGACAGTTGCCGTGATTACAAATTGTTTTGTTCTGTGCCTTGTTTCATTTGACACACCATTCCTACTTGCTGAAGAAATCGATACTGAAGTGGATTCAAGAACTCAACAGCCCTGCTCCAGCCCCACCCTCAGGCCTTAACCTGTCCCCAGGCCCTGAAGACACAAGCACAGGGGATGTCGTGTTGTCCCCTTTGCTCTTAAACAAAAGCAAGGAGTGGTGATCTTCCTGCTGCCGTGTCTTTCCTGCTAGGAGCCCTATCAACATTTCAGGAACTGATGGGTGCTGAGTGCATTGCCAGCACCCTGCAAACACTCAAGGGGAGGAAGAACGTGGTGACTGTGCAGCACAGCTCTCTCTGTTCCCTCTGCTTAAAATCGAGAGAACTTAACTCCGGCAAAGTGTTCCTTGCACACAGAGCATCNGACGTCGAGGAATAGGCTGTTGTTAGCGGAGATGCCCACAGGCTGTAACCTAAAGTGGCTGATTTGGGCTGAGTGGATCTGGGCAGGGCAGGGCAGGAAAGGCTGGCTGCTGCCTCCTCACTGGAGCTGAGAGGTACAGGAGTNTGGTCTTCAATGCACAGAAAGACAGGGCAACAGTGTTTACTGTCTGAGTCTCTCAGAAGCCAGGTAAATGCTTCACAAATATGGTAGAAAATCCCCTGTGGGAAGAGTGACACTGACAGGCCTGCTGGCCCTAGCTGAATTGGAAGCAGTACTGGGGCTCCATGGTGTCTGACCAGGGGTTCTTGTCTGAGACTGAGGCAGGCTCAGGATGACACTACCACATCTGAGAGCCTAGACAAGGGGATGAAAGCCAGGTCTTGAGGCCACACTCACAGTGGAGGAGGAGTGGGGTTGGAGAAGTTGGGGTGAAAGCGCTCAGAGTTGAGCCCCGTGATTGATCCTAGACGAAGAAAAGTCCAGAGCTGCTGTCTAGAGTTTTCCCACCCTGGTGGGGCTCCAGGGCACACAGCCAGAGTCTGGAGCCTCTAGCACGAATGAGCACTCCATCACCCTNGGCTGGCGCGCTTGCTCTCTGGGTTTTTGTCTCTCAACATTCTAGGGGTGATTTATCACTTAGTGATGGGGAGGTGACATTCATTCTGTTAAAAATATTAAATCATCTCTAAAATTCAGTGTTTTTGTTTTCTCAATACAGGAGAAACGCATTAAGGAATAGCTAAAAGTTTTCTTTTTAGAAATTAATATTTGTCTTGATAAAAATTAAATATAATGGGCTGGGGAGATAACTCACTCAGTAAAGTTATTTGCCCCTTGCAAGCTCAGGAACCTGAGTTTGACCCCCAGAACCCATGTAACAGACAAGCCAACGGGAAAGGTAGACAGGAGATTGCTGGGGCTCACTGGCTGGCTAGCCTGCTTGGTGAGNTCCAGGCCAGTAGGAGACCCTGTAACAACTACTAAGGTTGTNCTCCGTCCTCCACATGCATGAGCACACACATGCACCCATGTGAACATGCTCATGCAATACATAAATACCCCTCAAAGTTTGCTTTAGAAAACGTCATCCCTAATAAAATACGCTAGTGTTTGCTTTTGTGTCGACAAATAGTTCACGACTTGCTTTACCAAGATTTGCTTTACCAAGACAACATCTATTTCAAGCTTTCTGCCCCCATTAGCTGCCTCCTCCCCTCACCTCCCTACTTCTCCCTCCTACCCTCCCACCCTCTCCACCCCCACCCCGTTTTGTTCTATAGATATGAGTAAGCTGATAGGTCCCATGCAGACGGCTCCGGCTATCTCCCACAAAGCTTTCTGTGTCGGTCATTCCCCCTGGTGGTTCTGCTGATGCTCACTTGAAGAGACTTCTCTGACCATGCCTGTGCCACAGTTTGAGCATGAATGGAAAAGGATGCGGAGGAGACAGAATTCTGGAATGGCATTCTAGCATGCTACCCGCTGTGTGTCAGCAAGACAGTGCATGTTTAAAGATAATCAAGGCTTTAGAATCATAGTTGAGGGAAAGCTGTAATTTTAATAATTATGCATAATCTCAGCACATTGAAGGTCTTGGAGCTGTGCAGAAAATTCTGCCTCAAAGTTCCTTTTAAACAGAAAAAGATCTTGCCTTTATTAAACTATTTTCCAGACTGGAGAGAGAGAAAGAGAGAGAGAGAGAGAGAGAGAGACCTAGGTTATCGCCCTCAAAATAATTCCACAGATAGGTGAGTCTACCAGATCTTTGGTTGTAAAATGAGAGGGAAATTATTATATTTGGTCAGTTTATGCCATATGGTGTGATTAAGCAGGGCCTGTCTGATACTATGACATTTGAGCAGATTTAAAATGAAGGAAGGAATCAGAAGGTGGCCAAATCCACCAGAGCTACACATGCAGGAAAAGGTATAGGAGACAGGGTGAGGGAGACTGGGTGCAGCATCACATGGGGCCAGGGTCACTGGAGAAACCAGGTAACTTAAGTCCCAAACTAGAACAGCCTNAGGCTCCTTAAGAATAAAAGGGTCCCTGGTATCAATTGTCCCAAGAGAGCTGGAACAAAGCTTAACCTAATGATATGAGCAAAAGTTTTGAAAGAATTGGTGAACTTTGAGCAAAGAAGTGACACAGTATGACTCATGTTTTAAAGGGGTCACTCACCTGCCACCTACCCCAGGTGGCCACAGAACAGTAAGAAGAGACCAGCTCCTGGTGTAAGCAAGTGCTTGGTGGCAGTGTCCTGGGCCTAATGCAGTGATGTGTGCCAGTCACCCTCTACACGTTAGGAAGGCGGAACCACTGGAAAAGAGACAGCTGAGGGTGACACCAGGCCATGCTCATTGGAGCACTCCTTGGAATGACTGGAACAGAGTGTCCATTCTCTGCAGGAGGAAGAGGAGTTTAGGGGTCAGAGTGGCAAGAAGGCTTGGGCTGCAGACACATCTCAGAACTTCTATGCTTCCTGATGTTGGGTGGTCAGCTAGATTGGCTCAGCACCAGGAAGAGGTGAGAGCTAGGGCGAANTGAAAACTGGAGATGCCATTAAAGGGCTGAGCACATGGGGAGAGCGGGGTAGACAAGCTNTGAACTGCATGAGACCACAGGCTGTGAGGGTGGACAGACAGGGAACGGGGAGCCCTAGGATTGAGCCCTGAGCTCAAGGTAAGGTGTGGATGCAGAACACTGGAAACTGAGGCAGAATGGGATCATGTGAATTCAGGGGAAAAATGTAAGTTAGGAGGCTGGAGAGATGGCTCAGCCATCAAGGTTAAGAGCATGTATNGCTCTTCCAAAGGACCTGAGTTCAGTTCCCAGCACCCACCTCAAGTGGCTCACAACCTCCTGTAACTCCAGCTACAGGAGGCCTAAGGCCTCTGGCTTCTGAGGCACGCACACATAGCATATGCTCACACAAACACACATAGGCAAGGGTGGGAAAAGGACCCAACAGAGAAGATTGAGTTGCAGACATCAGTGTGAAAAAGGAGATCCCACAGAGCATCCCCACCAAGACAGGGACAGGAACTGTGCCCATCCTGTATGTGACCAGCTGTCTCTGTGGAGGAAAGAAGGTGCTCAGCAAGAGAGGAAGAAAACCCCCTGGTCGGGGGTTGCAGAACACTGGAAACTGAGGCAAGAGAACCTTTCCAGAAATAAGGTTCTACATTCCAACTGCAAAACAGCATGTGCTGGCTAGTTTTATGTCACCTTGACACAAGCCAGAGTTGTTTGGGAGGAGGGAACTTCAATTTAGAAAATATCCCACCAGATTGGCCTGTGTGCAAACCTGTGGTACGTTTTCTTGATTGATGATTATTGCGGGAGAGNCCAGATCACTGTGAGTGGTGCCATCCCTGGGATGGTGGTCCTGGGTGCTGTACAAAAGCAGGCTGAGCAAGCCATGAGGAGCAAGCAAGTAAGCAACACTCCTCCATGGCCTCTGCATCAACTCCTGCCTCCAGGTTCCTGCCCTGACTTACCTCAGTGATGGACCGTGATGTGTAACTATAATATAAAATATACCCTTTCCTCCTCAAGTTGCATATGATCATGGTGTTTAATCACAGCTATAAAAACCCTAAGACACAGCATCATGATGGAATGCCCTTCAAAAAGCAGCAAAACCGTGCTAGGCCATAAGCTGTATACTAGGATGTTGGGCCCCAGCTGCCATAATTATGTCCTAAGTCTGGGTGGCCGAGCAGCAGGAATGCATTGTCTGGGTTCTGGGCAGGAAGCCCAGAGTGTCAGCAGGTTGGTTCCTTCTGGGGACCATGAGGTGGAGCCTTGTCTTAACCAAGCACAGCTGCAAGGATCTCCTTTCCAACAAGGCCATATCTGAGGTGCTAAGGTTAGAATTTCAACCTAAGTATCAGTAGGGTCAGGGTCACAGTTCAATACTCCACGCCTGTGAGAGCTAATGGCACGATGCATGTGGACAGTTCTCCCAGCTGAGTTCAAGGGGTGAGACCTAAGGAAAGTGAGCATGCTGGAGGAGGAACTGCAGGTTCACAGGACAGCAGATGACGGGGGCAAGGGGGAGCAAAGGAAATATGGAAGACTGAGGGAGAAAGAGCCTCAAGAAAAGTGGCCCCTGAGAAGGCCAGGGGCCGAAGAACAAGGGCCAAGCCCTCAGGGACAGAAGCNTGTCTGAAGGAGGAGACAGGAGAGTGGTGGCTCACTGATGGATGGGGTACCTGANTATGGGAGCTTGTAAAGGCGCAAGTGCCCATCATTAAAAGGTCCCCACACCCAGTGTTTTCATGTGAAGCACAGTCAAGTATTCCAGGTGTGTGCCTATGGATTATCAGTTCCATGGGTAGTGTGACTGTATGTGTCCTGGTGTCCAGGTGTCCACNATCCATAGGACCCAAGACCATGGGGAGAGTGTGCCATGGTGGGTGGTGGGAGCAGAGGCATAGGAGTCCCCAAGACAGATACTTTGTTTTCCACTGTTAATCAAAAGCATCTTGGTGCTGACACTGTATAATTTGGGGTCCTGACACTGTATAATTTGGGGTTTTCAGTTCCTTCAGGGAGGCTCCAGAAGGGCATCCCCTGCAGTCACAGCTGTCAAGCCCCNTAAACAATGCCAAACTTACCATGGAAGCCTAAATAACATTCGATGGTCCATCTTACAAGACCGTCAGCATCTCTACTCTGCAGCTCNCACAGCCGTGGGAGTTTATCCCAAAGCCTAGAATGCTCAGGGACACACAGAACATAGATTACAAGACAGAAAGAACAATCATTAAGATGAATATATTTAACATTATTTTACAAAAACTACTGTGGCATTTTAATATTAACTCTTGCTATGTATTGATATATTCTAAAATTAAGAAGTAATGTGCAAAATGGGATCATGTGAATTTGGGTTTTGTTTTTTTTTTGAGGGGGTGAAATGTTAAGTCACGAGGCTGGAGAGATGGTTCAGCCATTAAGGTTAAGAGCATGTATTGCTCTTCCAAAGGACCTGAGTTCAATTCCCAGCACCCACCTCAGGTGGCTCACAACCTCCTGTAACTCCAGCTACAGGAGATCTAACGCCTCTGACACCCACCCAGCATATGCTCAAACAGACACGCATATATATATATGTGTGTGTGTGTGTGTGTGTGTGTGTGTGTGTGTGTGTAGTGAAAAGCTTGTGTGTGTGTGACTACATTTGTCATGATTCCTAAAAAATTCAAGTTCAACAGTCCAAGGACAGAGTCATATGATTGGTGTCACTTGCGGAGGTGGCTGCAGAAGTCTTGTTAGTGGGCGTGGTAGGAAGACTGTTCCAACCTCCATTCCAAATACAACTATTGTGTGACAGGGATCCAGAAGTGAATCTGGGGCCCTCACCCTGAGACTGAGCTTCNGGGTCTCAGACTTCCCAGTATTGANGAATGATGTCCTTGGCATTGCACAGCTTTTCCTATTGCTACAAAATACCCGAAACAAAAAACATACAGAGAAAAGGGCTTGTTTGAACGCACAGTTTGAGGGTGTAGTCTAGGGTGGCAGGGCAGTCAGAGAGCGGGGAGTGAGGCAGCTGGTCGCACTGCATCTGCAGTTGGGAAGTAGAAATAAATGAATGCTGATACTTTCTCTACTTTTTCTTTTTTTTTTTTGAGATAACAATTATATCATTTCTCCCTCCCCTTTCCTCTCTCCAAACCCTCCCATATATCCCCTCTTGTTCTCTTTCAAATTCATGGCCTCATTTTGCATTAATTGTTGTTGTTGTTGTTGTTGTTGTTGTTGATGGTGGTGTGTGTATGCATGTCCATGCATACATGTGTGTTTCTGAATACACAAATACAACTTGCTCAGTCTGTATCCCTCTTTCGGCAAGATCTTACTATATAGACAAGGCTGGCCTAGACTTCACAGAGACCCGCCTTCCTCTGCCTTCAAGTGCTGTCACTTTTCCTTTTTATCCAGTCTGGGATCATAGCCCCTGGGATGGTCCCAGTGACATCTCGAGTGGGGCTTCCCACCTCAGTTAACCTAGCCTAGAAACTCAAAAACAACCCAGAATCTTGTCTCTTAGGAGATTCTAGATTCCATCAAATTGATGATCCGTATCGAATCTCGCCATGCGATGAAATGACTTGAAGAACCAAGTGGACCATCGTCTTCTAAATGAGCCTGACATTCCCAGCATACCCCATAGGTCCGCCAGACCAGCGATGCAGTAATGGAAGGGGAAGTTGGTATATTCCTTACGGCAAGCAGCTACAGGCAACTACACTCNTTCAGCTGTAGTTCATGAGGCCAGATTTCCTTCCTGAGTTTAGCACAACACAGTGCAGCATATTGGAGCACGGAAGCAGAGCGGCACATCCAGCTGGCTTCCATTAAATCAGACNAATAGACTTGAAAAGTCTGTGGCTTTGGAAACTATTTATTGCTTGTAAAATTTTATCTATGCAAACATATGATTGGTTGTTCCTTGTCTGTTGCTTTTTAGTTTTAGTTCTTTGAGAATTTTGTACAATGTGTTTTGATCATACCCACCCCCTCCCCAACTCTTACCAGGTCTATGCCCCCTTCCCTACCCACCTGACTTTGTTTTCTTTTTTTTTTTTCTTTTACTCCTCAAGGCCTTTTGTGCTGCCCATATATTCTTGGGTGTGTGGCCTTCCATGGGAGCATAGCCAGCCTACCAGGGGCTACACTCTTAAATCTGACTCTCCCTTTTCCGGTAGTTACTATTGCCAAGAGCTCCTTGGCTGGGGGTGGTCTTCATGACCACCTCCCCTCTCAGTGTTAGGATTTGGGCTAGCTTGAGCTTGCACAGGTCTTGTGTATGCTGTCACAATCACGGTAAGTCCGTATGTGCAGCTGCCCCAGTGTGTCCAGAAGATGCTGTTCCCCTGCAGTCATCCGCTGCATCTAGATCTTGCCCTCTCTTGGCCCCTCTTCCACGGTGATTCCTGATCCTTGGGAGGAAGNGGGGTGTGATTTAAATGNGCCGTTTAGGACTGAACATTCTGCAGTCTCTTATTGTCTTTATTTAGGCCAATTGTGAGTTTATGTCAATCGCTGTCCTAATTAAGGTTACTGTTGCTGGGATGAAATACCATAACCAAAAGCAAGTTGGGGGAAATGGGGTTTATTTGGTTTATGTTTCCCATCATAGTCCATCACTGAAGGAAGTCAGGACAGGAGCTCAAACAGGACGAGAACCTGGAGGCAGGAGCTGATGCAGAGGCCATGGAGGGGTGCTGCTTACTGGCTTGCTCCTCATGGCTTAGTTTACCATGCTTTTTTATACGACCCAGGCTGGGCCTTCTCCAATCAGTCACTAATTAAGAAAATACCCTAGAGTCCTGCCCACAGCTTGACCTTATGGAGACATTTTCTCAATTGGTGTTCCCTCCTCTCTGATGACTCTAACTTGTGTCAAGTTGACAGAAAACTAGCCAGCACCATCACCATCTACTACAAATAGAAGCTTCTCTGATGATAGTTGAGAAATGTACTAATCTATGGGTATAGTAATAACTCATTAGNAACTGGTTTACTACTATTTCCATTTAGCAAAATAATAATAGTAAGTTCTTCCCTAGGGCCTATGACCTGTCTAGCTGTAGGTTCTTGTCCTAAATAATGGTACCAAGTATGAGTTTCATCTTGTGCAGCTGGCCTTAAATACAATCAGAATGTAGGAGGTTACGCCCATGACATTTGTACCACTATTGCAGCCATGGGCATGCCTTGCTAGGCAACTATTTTTCGTACCTCAAAGTGNTCAGAGATGGATANGATTAGTGATTAATTTCTTCCTCTGATAATAGGTTTATTATTTTTAAGTGAACTAAAAAATACATAGTTTAGAATTTTCTGAGTTTTAATATCTAATAGAGTAAATAACAATAGTGCAGCTCACATAAACAGAAACCCTTAGATATCCTCAAAAATCATTAAGTATGAAAAGAGTATCTTGAGGCAAAAGTTTGAGAAGCAGTTAAACATCGCCACCTCCTCCAAGCCTTGGGCTTTCTACTTCTAGGAATGAAAGACTCTAAATCAGCAGCTAGTATGTTTTTCCTACACATGGAGTAAGTGTAGCACTTATGTCAAAGTCAGTTTCTCTTATAAATAATGACCACATCCCCCTTTGGTAATTCTCCACACTAAATTCCACCGCCTTCTTTCTCTGTGGTTGCAGAAAGAAAACTTGTTGGACCCCATCAAACATGTGGCCCCAGGCTTCCTAAGGCACACGTGAGTGTTTCACACACTTGCTGGACGTGCCTTTTGTGCAACTCCACCCTTCTGTTTAGTTTCAAAGTCCTGTGCTTACCCTAAATTTTAAACAGGAAGAAATGATTTGTGCTTCTGTCTTTGTTGAAACTAAACCACAAAGCATCTTAATATTAAAGGGGGAAAAAAGGCAGAGGAAGAAAAATAGAATCTGTCTGAGAGAGAGATGTCTACCTCAGACTAACCTGTCCTCAGAGGCAGGAAACCTCAGGCTGCTTGTCCCTGTTCCTCTGCTACTCAGGGACCCTGCCCAGCCCTGAACACAGGGGTCCTCACCCTGAAGAGCCATCACTTGCTGATATTAACGCACATGGGTTGGCAAGTGGGGCGTTACCAAAGAGACTCATCTCACTTCTCTTTCATCTCTCTGCAGGAATTTAACGGGTACATTTCCAGACTACCCCAACGTAGAAGAAGGAGGCTCAGCCATCATATTTTCCAACAAGACCCCAGAGCAGGTAAAGGAACATTTCCTTAGACTTGAACTTGAATGGATTCATAGTGTGTTACATCTCCATTATTTTCTTGTGGTTACTTACATATCCCAGGGTGACTGTCACCTCACATGTCCTTTCTGATCTGTTTCACCATGAATTNGTTCTTTCTCCTGTCCAGTTTTGAAAAAGCTGTTATGACACNTCAAGCCATTTTTCTTGTCAGTTCNTGAGTTCTGGTTCCTCATNCCTCTTCCNTCCCCAGCNTCAGGCCACTGACTCCAGCAGTTCACTCCCCCATCTTCCACATCTCAGGCTGCTCTCTCCTGTCTGCTCACTTCCCAGGCTGCTCTCTCCTGTCTGCTCACTTCCCAGGCTGCTCTCTCCTGTCTGCTCACTTCCCAGGCTGCTCTCTCATGATCTCCACATCTCTCTCAGGCTGCTCTCTCTTGCTCTAAGGTAACTTCTATCAGATCTATTAGTTAATATTTCCTTGGCAACTCTAACAAGTACAATAAGATTTAAAACAGCAGAGTTATAAATACTTTAAGCAATATTTTATTATTTCACACTATGGGTTATCTTCCTAGAGAATGCAGTAATCTCAACATGAAATCATTGACAGATACCCAGTTGTCCAGAATTACATGAGTAAAACTTTATTGAGGAGGTGAGAGAAGTCTTAGTTAGACAAAGAGATTGCTGGATCATTTCCCTGAAGACTCAGTAAAAGAGAAGCATACTTTGTCCATTAATCCCCNCACTTGGTGCAATCTCAATCAAAACCAAAGTAATTTTATATTGATAAACCCATTTTCAAGTTTTTATGGAAGAACACATGGAAATCTCCAAAAAAGGTTTAGTAAAAGAATCTGTAACAGTGGTGATGCCACAGAATTACAGAAAGGACAGGCAGGTGACAGCCACAAGAGCAGCACATTCACACACTGAGGAGACGTTCTGNGCCAGCTGCCATGCACAGCACATGAAAATGAATCCTGGGACGATCAAGCAACCAGGGCAGACCCCCAGTTAATAAACTGTGGTTCTGAAATTCAAACCACAGANGCCAACTGTAGAATACTGTGTTCAGGAGCCGATTCAGACACAAATTAGAAGTCAGTCATCCTGATGGTTCCTTTCAAAGTAGGGAGAATGGACCAGCAGGTTAAGGGACGGCCAGGCCCTCTCTGTGGCAGAATTCAGTACATCCTGAGGCTCCTCTGACTTGCAAAATAAATTCCTTTTGCATTGAATATTTACACATGAAAATGTTAAGCCACAAATTGGCAGAAGAAATTGCTAGAATATTTAATAATCAGGAAGGNGAGGGATAACTTTGGAAGCACGTCACCATAGGCAGAAATAATATAGAAAACAGACTGATATAACCAAGTACNTAAAACTCAAGCAGTTGAAACTAACACCATAAGAGAAGTTAGAGTCATGAAAAACTAAGGAAAATGCTTGCGGCGTCTCTGATGAACAGTTCGTTCATATTTAAAGAGTCCTTAGAAAATAATAAATCATCATATCTGTAGAAAAGACATCAAAATATGAACACTTTTTTAAAAAAAATTTAATTACTGGCAAGGACCTTTCACTATAAAACAGTTTTGCTGTGTCTCTTTATCCACACAACTAATAAAAATTTTAAGTTGGAAAACCAGCTTGGTGTGCCTGNAAGAAAATGTCATTCTCAAACATTATGGCTGGGTGAATTCATTAGCATGGCATTTTTTTAAGGGGCATGGACCAAGTTAACATTTAGAATTTCAATATGGATGCTCTCCGCCTGAGGGACACCATTTGAAGAATTTATACTAAAGAAAATAACAAGGCAGNTTGCCAAAAGTTAGAAATGTCAGGCAACAGGGCAAATAGTAAGGACCTTAGGCTGGGTGTGAATACCCTCTGCCACAGCTAAGCACTATACTGTGATAGCAAGAAGGCAGCCATGATGGTATGTAAGTGATGGGGCTGTGTGGATCTGCCCGGAGTATCAATACCTCATTACCCTTGCTATGAGTGAGTATAAAAGTTGGTCATGTCTGCCTTGTTTATAGCATGGATGAAGAACACCAAAGAGAAAGAGAGAGAGAGACAGAGAGAGACAGAGACAGAGAGAGAGAGAGAGGAAGAGAGAGAGAGAGAGAATGTTTTGAAATAGTCTCTGTAGCCCCACTAGCCTCAAACTCAAGGATAACCTTGAACTTCAGATCTTCCTGACTCCAGTCCCTAAATACCGGGGTTACTGGCATGTACCACCACATGCATGTGTGTGGTGTTACACATAGAGCCCAAGGCTAAGGCTTCATGTATGCTGGGCAAGCACCCTTCCAGCTGGGTGATATCCCCAGCCTTCTAATGTTTTGGGTTTTTTGTTTGGTTGGTTTGGGTTTTTTATTTTGTTGTTAAGATTTATATTATTTCATGTATATGAATATTTTACCTGCGTATATGTATATATAAGTACACCTCATGTGTGCCTGTCCCCTGTGGAGGTCAGAAGAGGGCATTGGATCCCCTGGAGCTGGAGTTATTGGTGTTTGTGATCTACCATGTGGATGCTGGGAACTGAACCTGGGTCCTCTACAAAACCAACCAGTGCTCTTAACTGCTGAGCCATCTCTCCAGCCCCCCACGCCTCCAGTGTTTTTATGAAGAGCTAAGTACCTGGAACACCATGCAGTGAAGTACCTACTCTTAAGATCAGGGTCGGAGACCTCACACCAGCCCCTAAGCCAGACTCCCCGCTGTGTCCCCTGTGGCCTATGGGGTCAGGTATGGGGTTCCTCTTCAACCTGACATGTTCGTGCTGAGGCCAGCATCATTCTCACCCCTCCAGACCAAACTCTGGCCTTCCCCCAGAATACCATAAGCATGTAATACCAGCATTGTTACTTGGCACTTCAGCAAGCCTTGCCCTAAGGGACCATCAATTTAACTGTACTGTTTCCTTTAACTCTGTTGTTTCTTCTCTGTTTTCCTCTCTCTCTCTCTCTCTCTCTCTCCATCTAGATGTGTATAGTGTGTGTGTGTGTGTGTGTGTGTGTGTGTGTGTGTTTAGGTCTTGCCCTGCAGCTAAGTCTTCAGGAACAAGCAGGGTCTTGAAAGTCAGACCAGGGCAAGCAGCCAAACACGCTTTACTGTAGTTTAGAGAGCAGTGATTACGGGATTAAGAATGTTGGTGGAATGTCTCAGTTGTCCACAAGAAACATGAAAAGGAGGCACTGACTCTAGTCAAACTAAAAACAAACCTCAGGGCGCCTGGTTAATACATTCCGATAAAGCAAAGGGGACCACAGGGCAGCTTGACATTAAAGGACAGATGATAGAAAGTGAGAAAAGGCCAGCGATTACAGCCCACATTCCACCGAAGGAAGGCTGCATCTGCAGCCTGAGCCTGCCAGCCTGGAGATCAGGCTAAAGCTTCCTGCCTGGACCATGTGTGATCAGATGGGAGAGCATTCATTAGCCCGGAGTTCAATTCCCAGCACTGTGGGGAGGG
Organism: Neotoma lepida; assembly: GCA_001675575.1. Lineage (NCBI taxonomy): Eukaryota > Metazoa > Chordata > Mammalia > Rodentia > Cricetidae > Neotoma > Neotoma lepida. The sequence goes on along the minus strand of LZPO01017354.1, from coordinate 386,754 downwards.
GTGGGATACTGGCTCACTAAAACTAGCAGCACACTAAAGAGGTAAACCATGGGAATAAAATGGCNATTATTTCCTAATGCAACAACACTTTGAGTTTAAGGTATGTGTGAATGCACTGCATCATGGGAAGTGGACCAAAGNAAAGAGCATGGACTTATCACATGGATGTGGAAGGGTCAATTCCAAACTCGGCATCTCTCCCTGATACTAAAAAATAAAAATGTCTTTTGAATTGTTGGTCAGTGGGGTCCCAAAGACACAAACATTACCAGCCATTTCTATTGCTCTTGACAGTAAGACCCTATTGCTGNGGATTCCACACACTTGAGTAATAGGACATGGAGAATCAAGCTGGTACTGACTTGGAAGCTTCATCCTTACTGGCTAGATCTCATCATGTCAGAAGGTTCTATTTACAATACCAAGGAAGAAAAATAATCAACCGTGCTCGCTTCAGCAGCACATGTACTAAAATTGGAATGAAAANTATTCAACCATCTTACCCACCCAGCTGAGAACCCCATGAACTATAGTGCTGACTGACTCTNCAAGATATGCCCATTGGTGCAATAGTGGGCATGAATGTTCTGGACNTAACCAAATACTTTTTGATTAGATCTACAGCCTTCTGTGAGATAAAATTTGTGCTTGGGCCCTAAACCCATGGCTGGGTGGGTCATAGGCCACAGGGAGAACCTACTACTATTACTTTGCTAAATGGATAGAGTAATAAACTGCCCATGATCATTGTGGAAGAGGAGGTGGAAAGGTAACAGCCAGAGGAAGCGCATGTCCACAGAGAAACATTATTTGTTGGACATGACAGCAAACCAGAGTAGCAATTAGTGCATGCACAAGACCTGAACAAGATCAAACCAGTCAAAATCCCAGTATGGACAGGGGAGGGGCTTATGAGATTACATTCCTAGCTAAGGAGCTACTGGTACTTGGTGGCTGCTGAGGAAGGGACAGTCAGTTTTCTGCAGTGATGTGACCCCTGAGAAGGCTACCCATGCTCCAGCAGATGGCCATACATCCACCAGTTCACATACAGGAAGCACTAAGTGGACTCNGTGTTTGTCTGTCTGTCATCTGTCTGTCTGCTTGTTTGTTTTAAAGAGCAAGCACATGAAGTTGGGAGGAAATAGTGGTAGAGGGGATAGGAGAGGAATTGGAGGAGGTAAAAATGGGGGTGGATTTGATCAAAACACATTGCACGAAATTCTCAATAAAAAAATTGAAGCCAATAAAATTGAAATATAGCTAGCCTTCTTTAACATAACAACGAATTTCCATCTTGGTTTGAAATCCAATGTCATGCTTAATTAAATTCATGAGAAACAGTTCCACTAATGGCAGAAACACACAGGAATGGCCGTTACACCACCATTATTAAGCATTGTTCTATATGAACTACTGTGCACTCTCAGACAAGACAAAGGACAAGACATAGAAACTGGGACGGGCAAGGGATCATGTACTGCAGATGCATCCTACCTACAGAAAATCCAGAGAATAAGCTGAAGAACTGAACACCATGAGGGCTGGAACAGCCTTACACTATTAGTGAGCAGAGCAGTGGGTCTGTGTGTGCAAACGCTGGTAGAGAGAAAACACCACAGGAGCTATTCACAGCACCAACATCACCATAAAGATTCAATGCCTGCGGTAAACTCAGCAACGACTGTGTGCAGTGAGAGTTACAGGCAAGGCCACAGGGTGGGGCCTGTCCTGGGTTGGGATGATCAGTGTCACAAACCCCCAATTCTGCTAAATATTGTCCTATAGATGTAACTAATCCAAAAAATAATCCTCGTAGTAGTATTATTTGTTGGAGCCTCAGAGAGGAAAGCGGGTGAGGGTGAACACAATAAGTTTCAGATAGCCGAGGATACCCAGTCAAACATTGAGCAAAAATGACCTATGAGGAGAGAAAGCATATCTGCCAGGTATTAAAACAGGAGCCTATTGAGGTGGGCAAATGCTGAAAAGCTCTAGCTTCCATATGCATGTAGACATGTATACACACACACACACACACACACACACACACACACACACACACACACATTCATCATCTGGGTAGAAAATAGAGCAGTCCTCAGGTTGAATTACTTGGGTTTCAAATGGGACAGGACTGACATGTCCTGCTGCCACGGACCGCCTGGGGAAAGCATGGCCTCTTCTAGTGTCAATGCAACCCCTGAAAAGTGTGGCGATATGGAGAGAGGTGTCTGACCTCCATCTATCCCTCCTCTGAGAGTGGACAGACAGCTTCTCCTGACANATCCTCCTCAAGGTCACTAGCTAGCCTCGTCCAGCTGGGATGGAGCCCAGCAGGACGGGGAAACGGTCCTCNTCCTGTGAGGTGCTATAATTGTTTTGGTCTTTTCCATAGGTTATTGAGGATATCCTAGCCAACCAAGAGGAAGAAGAAAAACTCAAAAAGAAAAAGAAAAAAGAGGAAAGGGAGAAAAAGCCAAAAAAGGGCAAAAAAGCGAAGGAGAAGAAAAGCAACACGAAAGAAAAGATTACAAAGGTAAAGAGGGCGTAAGAGTTTTACAAGTCTGACTATCTTTGTCTCCCTTCGGTTGGGCTCTCTGGCAGGCGGTAACCTCGAGTCTGCTGAGGTCACTGTCACTAGCTTCAGATTTCATTGCGTTTTAGGTTGATCAGCATCCGNTCACAATTTCTTCTACATTTTATAAATATCTACCAGGATAACTGTCAGTGTGGACAACTCAGTCAGTTTATATAATTTACATNATTATTCCCCAAAATAAATCATCACACTTGTCTTTCTTCGAGGCAAGCTGCTTGGCAAACCAAGGAGCCACTGTGAAGTGAAAATAATCCTGTCTTTGTTAGCCCAAGTGTGCTCATTTGAATTCATCAGAAACACTGACACTGAGAGTATGCCTCCACAGCCCCTTCAGAAATCACCAANAAAGTGTAAGAGCTAGCGTTTACCCCAGGAGATGGTTGGGTAAAAAGGTATTAGCCCTGCCTTATTTGTTTTAATTACACACTGTCCTCCTCTTTATTTCCCTTGGTCTGATAAAGCACCCTGGGAGGAGGGGGAAGGCAGCTCAGGTGAGAAAGGCTGTATTGCAGCTCAACTCCAGTTATAGCCCATCATAGCAGGGAAGTCATGGTGGTGTGGAGGAAGCTTGAAGCAGATGGTCACATCTGTGGAGAGTAGAGAGAAATGAACGCATGCATGTTGCATGCTTGCTTGTGTTCAGCTTCATGTTTTCACTTGGACACTGTCACCCCTGTCTAAAGAATGGTGCAGCACACAGTGGACTGGTTCTTCTAAACCTTGGAGAGACTTCATCTTAAAATGATCAATTACCTTTTTAACTAAGGTCTATTAGTAAACAGTATGCTCTTTCCAAAATGTCACACAAGCGGAAAGCCGGACACTCTGCAGGTCCACGAGACAGTCTCAAACAATCATCACTGGGAAGAAAAAGCCACATGAGTGGAAAACAGGGATCTGAGCACTGGACTTCTGGCTGACATCATCAGTGACTTGGTGTCTGGAGTTCCCATCTCCTGGGTCAGTGGGATGAGGAAAGGGCCAAGTCACTATCTTTGGGACTCTGTGTTTGCACATAAGAACATCACCATGGAAGAAGGGCAGGAAGATTGTAAGAGAGCGGAAGTAGATGTTTGCAGTGAAACAATATTTGCCAGACAAGACAGGGCCGTTGCACACATGAACTCACAATGGCTGTGGCTGCACACATAAGGCCTGCAAAGAAGCAAGCCAGCCAAAATCCAGCATGCACTGGGGAGAGGCTTGTGAAGTCCCCCTACTGCCCCCGTTCCGCCCCCAGCTGAGGAACGATTGGCACTTGATGGCTTCAGGAGGAGGGAGATTCCATTTTCTTCAGGGATGTGGTCCATGCCCTACAGGCAGACCCAGTCGATTTGAAAAAAGAAGACAGGAATGGGGATGGATTTGTGCAAACTACATTATATACATGTATGAAATTCTCAATTAACAGAAAAATTCAAATAAAAAAAGAATATTTTAAAANAAAACACCTGTGGGTCACTTGATCCCTTCCTTAGAAGCTCAGCAAAATAATTAAATGCTGAAAACAGGAACATTTCTCCTCCTTTCCTGGGTCCCTCTAGAGACACCGCAGTGAGCTTTTAGAGAAGGAAGAAGACAGAGCTCANNGGAACTTTCATCTTTACTTTGGGACTACTGGAAGGAAAAACANAAAAGTCAAAAACCACATTCATATCNGAGCTGCTGCCAAATTTCAATTTTTCATGTAAGAATTTCAGAAAGCTATTATTTATGTTAGTATTTTGGCCTGGTGTGGCTACATAAACTTGTACTTCCAGTGTGGAAAGTGGAGACAGGTGAGTCCCTGGGCTCCCAGGCAGGCCAGCCCGGCCATTTGACAAGTTCCAGAGCAAGGAGAGAGCTGTCATTAAAAACCTGTTGGCACTCCCAAGAAAGAAGTGTCCAGTAGTGTCCACACACATGCTCACATACATGCACCAAATATGGACACACAAGCGCACACAAAGCATATAAAAATGTTTTTCACTCATAGTCAAAAAAATCAATCTCTCCCTAAACTTTACACCTTCTGTTCACATTGTGTGAACTCAGAATGCTGTGCACTTGGAACATAAAAAAAAAGAAAAAAAAAAGAAAAAGAAAGTTTGAGATGAAAACATTTTGGGGAGAAGCTTCAAGACCAGGTTTAAGAAAAGAGCTTTTCAGATTCATCATCAAAAATGGAATCTACAGGCTGGAGCCATGGCTCAATAGTTGAGCACTGACTGCTCTTCCAGAGGATCTAGGTTCAATTCCCAGCAACCACATAGTGCCTCAGCCATCTGTAACTCCAGTTCAAGGGAATCTGATGCCCTTTTCTGGCCTCCATAGGCACCATGCACACACATGGTANACATACAGGAAAAATACTCATACACATAAAATAAATGTTTTAAGTAGAGCCCAGGGCTGGGGAGATAGCTTACCAAACAAGTGTGAGGGCCAGAGTTTAGATCCCAGTNCCCACGTAACTGCCAGCTGGGCCTGTAAGTCCCTGTAAGTCCAGCTTCAGGAGACAGAGACAAAAAGACCCAGCGCAAGCTGACTAGTGAGACATAATATCAGTGAGCTGAAGGTTCGACTGACGACTAATCCAGGATGATTCCCACATCAGCCTCAGGCCTTTACATGCACACACATGCGTCCTCCCATACACACACGCAANCAGGCAGATACACACGCATACTACACCTATGTATAAGAAAATGGGGCAGAGGAGAGTAGAATCCTCTCTAAACTTGACAAGTTGGATTCCATCAAATGCCAAACCTCTTGCAGTGTGAACAACCTGACAAGGAGGATTTAAAAGCAAAATGGCAAGCTGCAGCTGGAAGAAAGTAACTACGAACTACCTCATAAAGGATGGTACATGGAACGCATAGTGACTTCTCACAGTTTAAAATATTTTTTAAATATTTAAAATTAATTTAAATTTATTAAAATATTTTTCAGTGGATTTTTTTGGTTTGTTATCAAAGCTGTTGACCATTTCAGACAAGGAGTTCCCATTACTATACATCCATGAAGGGGATACCTCCATGGGGGTATGCCTCTGAGATGGGGTACCGCCATGAGTAGATTCCTCCATAGAGGAATGAGTGTACACCTCAATGAGTGTACACCTCAATGAGTGTACACCTCCATGTTAGATGCCTTCATGAGGGGATACCTTGGGGATGGGTACCTCTGTGAGGAACCATTAAAGCCAGCAGGACATTTTCTGCCAGTGTGTGGTCANCTCTGCAAGCATGCTGTCAACAGCAAAGTAATCTCATTTGTATAGCTGTGGCTTTCATGATCCTCATACTGGCTTCAGGAATGAACAAGAGAAATCAACTGTTCCCTCTTTGCAAAAGCCACACAGTACACCATTATGACTTATTGTCAGTGCTTTAACTGGACAGAACAAGGTCAGACTGAGCGCTGCTGGGAAGATCTTTGGGCCCCAAATAGCACAGTCATTTCTAAGAGTTCTTGGGTGATGGTGTCAACCAGCCATGACTGGCCACAATCTTCTCTCTAGTCTCTTGGCCCAAGGAGGAGTTCCATATTGAATAATTAGACCCCAGCCTTCGGATGGTGCTACCCACATTCAGAGTGTATCTCTCCTGCTCTGCTAAACTTTTCTGGACTCTCATAGTCACACCCAAAGGTTTGTTTCCATGGAGATCCTAAATCCCATTAAGTCGGCAACAAAGATTAACCATCACACGTACCTTCAGATAATACCAGTGAGGGGTGGAAATGGCCGGGGACAAGGATANAACCCAGCAATGTGAAGACTGTATTTAAATGTCCAACTGTGTCAGCATATGGGAAGATTAAAAACAACACCACCGCCTTGCTTTCTGTCCCTCAGCTGTGAGAGGAGACC
>LZPO01017354.1:317706-327996 GCA_001675575.1 Neotoma lepida | reverse complement strand
TGTGTGTGTGTGTGTGTGTGTGTGTGTGTGTGTGTGAATGTACTTGTCCGTGTGTGCGGAGGCTGGAGGTCAATACTGACTGTCTTCTTCAGTCACTTGACACCTTATTTTTTGAGACAAGGTCTTTTTCACTGAAGCTGGATCTGGCTGTTTGGGCTGGACTGGTTAGCCAGCAAGCCCCAGGGATCCTTCTGTCTCTAGCTCCCAGCACTGGGATTACAGACATACACCACTATGCTAGCTTTTAACCTGGGTACTGGGGATTCAAACTCGGGTCCTCATGCTTGCACAGCAAGCACTTTATTGACTGAGCCAACTACTCCTTCCCTTGAGTGAATCTTTTTTTCTCTTTTTCTCTAGCAATCAAACTCTAGGAAAGAGAAAACATCTATTCAGATTCTGATGCCAAAAACAAACCACAGAAAACAAGACAAAAATGAAGTGCCCACAGATGGAGGTTGCCCCAAATTCAGAAGTCACAGTGGTTTAGGGTGGGGCTTAACAGAAGTAATGTGTGTGAAGAGAGAGAGCTAGGTCTGTGGAGTCAGAGTGTCTGGGTCCTCATCCTCCGCGCATTCATCTCCAGGGCCCTAGGTCTGTGGAGTCAGCAGAGAGTGTCTGGGTCTTCATCCTCCGCGCATTCATCTCCAGGGCCCTAGGTCTGTGGAATCAGCAGAGAGTGTCTGGGTCTTCATCCTCCACGCATTCATCTCCAGGGCCCTAGGTCTGTGGAATCAGAGTGTCTGGGTCTTCATCCTCCGCGCATTCATCTCCAGGGCCCTTGGTTCTCTCCGCTGAGGCAGGGACTCTGGAGCTGCCCCATGTCCTTGGTATAGAACAGACTGGGGAAACACGAGTGCAGCCTGTGCTTCCTGCATCATGCCGACCTCTGTCCTACTTCTGCCGTTTTGCAGCTGTGTACCTCAGGTCATCTCTGACCCTCAGGATCCCTGTCTATAAATAGGTTGTTGGTAATGGGACATACCCCGAGCATCGAGTTGGGGACATGGAATGCATGTGAGGCCCCGGGAAGCAGGCAGGGCCCGGCGGGTGACNGCTCTGTGGCATGCACGCTGGCTCTGACCTGTACAGTGCCTGTGCCCTGTGTCTGGTACAAAGCAGTTCTGCTGCTCACTGCTAGACTGCCCTTAGTGACACTCCACACCACTTGAGGACTGGGATTTTAAACTAAGACTTGAATTCTCCAACTCTATGGCACAGGGTCTAAAAGCCTAATATCTCCCCAACTGCGCTGAATCCTACAGTTTGCTGAGTGTCCTAATGTGTTGGGGGACACAGATGCATCTGACACAGGTGTTGGATCAAGTTCAGTCAACATCTCCTTTGTCTTTTAAGGTACATAATCTACTTTCCCATTTGGCATATAATGCTGGGGAGACAGACTCGGTCATCAAGCCCCTAGTGACATTTCTNTCGGCCATTGAACAAATGACTGGGTTTGAAGTCATGTCTGCTGCCTGGACAATGTTCCCTCAATGAGGTTTCACGAAATCCATAAAAACGAGTTCCTAACTCTGTATGTGTGCTGCAGCTGACACTGCCTTTACCCACCACCATTTCATACAAAGCTCAAATTGTCGCAAAAAATACTTGAACTCCGCCACTAGGCGGGTGCTTTGAAGAAATTGTTAGCTGTGTGGCCATTATTCACATGCCCTGGTTAAGTCCAGTCCCAACTCTGCCATGAAGCCCTGCTCGCTCTAGCAAGGCTCAGAGCCACCGTCCTGCGGGGGATCCTCAGTCACAAAGACACAGGTGAACAGAGACGAACAAATATCCTCANGGGAGCCTGTGATGAAACTGTTTTCTCGTAGCAAGCAAACTTGAATGAACCTGGGAACTGTGAGTAGGCTGTGAATAAAACACGTGGCCCACTTCCCATTCACTTTCAGCTGAAAACCGGTGGTTTATTACAAACCAAACTAGGCAGGGGCTCTGGGCACTGGTACAGGAATGTGTCCACTGAGACAGGCCTGTGGAGGTAGAGGCCACCCCACAGCCTCACCTCCCAGGCAGGAACCATATGCAAACACGGATGACAGCTGCAATGGGGCAGGTGGACAGACACACTTCCAGGTGACCTGAGGGCCTGCCTTCTTGAGGCTTGCAGGGATGCCCCAGTCATGCTGCAGGGAAAGAGANCAAACATCCCTCAGGAAGAAATACATTCACCTCCAGGCCCACTCTTGTCCCCTGCAGGTGGCTCGAGAGCTTCAGCCTTCTGTGGTGTGGATCCAAGACACAGAGAAAACCTTCTACAAGAGAGTCCCACAGGCTGAGAGGCTGGTGAGTCCTACGGGGGCTTCATTTTCAGTCTCTAACTTTTTTTTCCCTTCCTCTACGGGGCCCCTCACAAGGGACTGTCTCTACTTTTCAAGAAAGTCTTAGCTTTTCAAAGCAGTAAAGTAGACGGGGGCTTTAAATCCTTCCACAGTAGGCTCCCTCTGCCCCAAGTGCTTGTCAGTATTTGAAAGAAGCCAGTGCCTTGATTTTTATGAGGCATAATTTGNAAGAAAATGGGAAAGAATGAAGGAGGGAGGTTTTTTCACCCCAAACATGATTCAGAGGAAAGAAACAATTCAGAGAACTCTGCTCAGTTACAGCCAGGGGCACACACGGAGTTATTATTACAATTTCCTATTGTTCNTAATAATAAATAGCAAAGGGCCTGAAATTCGTGAACAAAGGCCATCAGCAGCAAAGCTAAGTGCCCTGCATTCAGGGCCTCTGGGGAGCTCAGTCTCAATTGCTTCCCTTCCTCCTTTTCTCTCTTTTCAATGGCCCCCCTCCCCCACACTTCCCCCCCACAAATCACCAGCAAATTTCCCACAAGTTTAAAAAAAAATTAGAGATACACAGGCTTGTTATTCCACACCAATTTGTAGCAAAGCAAATAGTGGTTAGCTGTGAATTTCTGATTAAAATCCTTACGGATTTTAATCNCTTATGTATTATACATCATTTTCAGCAGGTAGAGGTGATTTGGGCAAAGCCCGAAAGCTCAATCTTTGCTTCTCCAAATGAGCCCTGATTGCCCTGTCATTTCAAAACCTCTTAGGAAGACTCATTTGTTATATTTCATCTGGGAATCTGGTGATTAGCTCCCTCTGCTGACCATGTCGAGATATTGAGGAAGAAAAAAGTCCCAATCTGAGAAACTGATGACAGAAATCACTTCACGATCATACATCTAAAGGGCATATATTGTATATCTAAAGAGGAATGCAGGGCTATGCTTAGCCAGGGCTCATATGTATATATATGTATGTATGTGTGTATGTATGTATGTATATATGATGTAATATATATATATATATGATGTAATCATAATGTGGATTGTTAATGGACATAATGATTTGCTCTCCCGCAGGACTTTAGCCTGAGTGATGTGACTCAGGAGGCATAGGCCGCGGGCTGGTTCTGCCATTCACCTTAGCTGGCTGTGTGTCTTTCATCAGTAACTTAACCTCTCTTAGTCTCCACTTATTTAACTATCAGCCAGAAGAGCCTCCAACTTCAGGAAATATCTCTGGCTTCCTCTCTCAGGACTCCTTAGCTCTACTAGTTGGCTGTCAGAAACTATAGCAACCTAAATCCACAAGGAATCTGAAGAATGTAACTTGTTGGTGAGAGAACCAAAGGCCAGCGGGGAGGGCTGAGATTGCTTTTAGGGGGTGCTTATGGCAAGCAGCAAGATGAAATACCTCACATGGGGGAACTAGTATGCAAGGCAGGAAGCTGGCAGAGATGGAGAAGTTGGTGGTACAGATGGACCACCTCTCCAGACCCCACATCCATCCTTCCTCTCTTGTCTCCCTGACCCCACTTACACCATCCATAGCTGAGTCTGTTCTGTAGGAGATGGAGGCTGGGGAGGCACAGGCTTCACTGTGGACAAATTGAACTTTTGTTCTGTTCTCATCGGCCAGAAGAACCTTGACTGTCAGGAGAATTCCCCATTTTGAAGACCACAAATCTCACCCTGGACAAGTCCCAGAACCTATTAGTTACTTTTCTATTGCTGTGATAAAACATGACCAAGGCATCTTATAAAATGAAGCATTTAATTTCCCTTATGGTTTCAGAGGGTCCGAGTCCACAACGGCCTAATGAAGGCATGACAACAGGGACAGCTGAGAGCTCACATCTTGATCTGAGAGCTGGAGGCACAGTGTACCCTGGGAATAGCATGAGTCCTGAAACCTCAAAGCCTGTCCCCATTGATACACCTCCTTCAACAGGTCACACCTCCTGATCCTTCCTAACAGTTCTACCAACTGGGGACCAATTATTCAGATATATGAACCTATAGGAGCCATTATCATTCAAACCACCACATAAAATATCGCATTGAATTTGAGTAAAAAACATTCCTAATGTGTCTGAACACAAGGCCCAGGGATGACCCAGCCACCCCAGCAGGAGGTAAGTGCTGTGGGGAAGAACGAAATATGAGCATGGCAAGCTCCAGAAGACTTTGGGTATGGCTACCTCTGACCCAGGGGAGCAGGGCCCCAAAGTTCTCAATGCCTTTCTGCCACGCAGGGTCTGAAGCTAGACTCGCTCTCCCCAACTTCCCCAACCACCAAGTCTTGGGGACCCACAGCAGTGGACACCTGTGTTCAGAAGGGGAGGACCAAAGGCCAGGCTAGCAATTGTTACAGTGGAAAGGGGACTCAAGGCAGCATTCTCCTGGCCACATGGGACCCGGAATCCTTTTCCCCACATGTCCCAGCCTCTATCCCAAAGGATTCTCTGATCTCCAAACTACAAATGCTCAGAGAAGAAAGCATCTACCTAAAACCAGGAGACCAGTTCTGGCTGACATGACACAGAGCAAGACCACTTGGCTCAGGGTGGCTACTTGCCATGCTTGGAGATTCTAGGAGCATCGCTTGAAATTGTATCCATGGTGATGTGTCCTCCTAGTACTTCTGCCTTGGATGAAGGCCCCTCACAGTAAAATTCATGGAGCTTACCCCATTCTGAGCAATGAGCTGATGGAGAAGGCCTAGCCAGCCACAAGAAAACTGGAAGGTGGAGCCTATGTCAGGACACCATACTTGTGGGGTATGAAGACAAGTTCTGACAGAGTTGGCAGAGAGAAGAAGCAAAATATACCCATGAGGGCAACTCCTAGGAATCCTGGGAGGAGGCCTGGTCCTTTCTCACAAAAGAGAGCAGAGATTCGAGAGAACACAACTGGGAAGGGGTAGTGTGGGATTCAGAACCAGGCTAAGTATGAGGGCATACCTTCAACCTGCCTGGGTGCCTGGAAGACCCTTAGGTGAAACTGACTTTCCCTTCTGCTACAGGGTCANGCCTCTGTTCCTCTCTGTGCCTCTCTGTTTGACTCGGTGCCTCCCGTAGCTCTCCTGGGACCATGCTAGACCTCTCCTAGGACCTGCCTTTAAAGACTTCCTGTCTTAGGAGCCAAAGATGAGAAACTCTGGAATTGTCCTCCGGCTCACTCCTGATCCTCCGTGTCACCCCAGCAACCCTTGACAAGGCCTCAGAAATTTCAGAAAAGTCAAATCCTGGGGGGCGGGGGGATGTCCACCCATGCTGCTTTGAGGAACCCAGCCCTGCCCTGGTCGACCCTTGCTGGTGCCTGTCCCATGATGTTGCTATAATCGGACGGTCAATCCTGTCAGAGATGAAGGTAAAGACTGAGGCAAGGGTGCCTGTTCCTGCANTTTCTGCACCATTACCCTTTGTTACTTCATCTAGCCCCAGCCTTCCTTGCCGCCACAATAGGGCTCCACCGGGGAATTGCTTGCTTTGTCGGCGCTGGCTGTGATGCTCGTTTTGTGGAGCTAACTGCAGAAAAGCAAATTGCAGTTGCCGTGTGGATGCTAGCCACTAATTTGAAATTGCCCACAGTAATACAGTTGTGAGAGACTGGCGGGCCAGCCGTGGGGGGTGGCGNATGTGGAGGTGGCCAGCTAATCAGGAGACGTTTCCCAGCGTGATTGATGAGCAGGTCTTGTGCTGAATGAACAGCTCTGAAATGGAACTGTACTGGCCTGAGCACTGGGGAGCTGGGGACTGGATGAACACACCCCCGCTTTCTCATTCCCGACCCAGGAGAATGCACCTCCTCGGTGTGAAGGTGTCACCATGGATGCCACTCAGGATCAATATTTGTCATCCAAAGGCTACTTAATTTGAGATCTCCCTGCCCTTTCAGGACATGCAAGTAGCAATATCCTGCTCGAAAGGGAAGAGTGGGCACTGCCATCGCCATAGCAACTGGGCTACTAAGGTTGGATGGGCTCAGCCATGCAGGTGTGTCCCTGTTTGGAGCCTTCTAGAACCCTCAGATCAGTCCTTTCTCCACCAGTCTTTGGGTGGCTCACACATGCACCCCTCACATTCTACCAACCTCCACAAGGCTTGCTGGCCCTACTTGCTTCTTAAAGGACAAGTCTCCCCTCCCCATCTTCACTCACCTCTCAACCCGCCACCATCCCATCTCCACTCCACAGAAAATATTTTTAAAAAGCACCATGGTGCAAAAATAGGACAAGACTTCTCTGAAAGCCATAAAAGCATTGAGAAATTACGAAGACCTAAATGAACAGGAAGACATATGGTATACGTGGGTTGAAGATTTGATGTCTTTAGGATGGAGTCGTAGTTGGGTTTCTGTAGCTGTGATAAAACATGGACCAAAACCAACTTGGGTTTACATCTTAGAGGTCCATTGAGGGAAGCCAGGGCAGAACCAGGGGACAGGAATTGAAGCAGAGACCATGGAGGNATGCTACTCACTGGCATGGTCCCCATTGCTTTCTCAGCCTTTCTTATATAACTCAGGTCACCTGTCCAGGGGTGGCCCAGCCCACAGTAGTCTAGGACCTCCTACATACATCAGGCATTAATCAAGAAGATGCCTCACAGATGTGCTCACAGGTCAATCTGATGGAGGCAGTTTGTCCACTGAGGTTCCCTCTTCCCAGATGACACTAGCTTGTGTTGACAAACTAACCAGCACAGATGACACTGCCCCAAGATCCACCTACAGGTGCAGTGGGACCGCCATCAACATGGCCGCTGACTGGTTCACATACATTTAAAGCTAACCCTAAAGTTTGTGTGGAAATTCAAGAGACCCAGTCAAACTAATAAAGCCCCCAAGTTTTTAATGGCCTAAAAATCTACATTTCTCCAAAGAAGACACGTGATTGAGCACTAAGATCATCATGGAAAGATGCAGACTGTCATTAGTCACCAGCCAGCAGCAGCCACGATGACCAAGGCTGGGCTTGGGTATCTCTGTCCAAGCTCCNTTCCCATGATTTCTCTCGTCTGGCTGTACCAGTCAGGCTTAACTCTGAAACAGACATTGCCCAAGGCAACAGGGCCAGCTTTGCTTCTCCCTGGGGTCCAGCTTCTCCCTCTGGGTGCATATGTGACACTGAAATCTTGCGACATCCAGCTGCTATCAAGTTGCAGAGCCCTTGGTGACACGAGAGCCAGGACCTCGTTCCTTGTGATGTCTTGAGCAGCAAAGGAAAGCTTGAGTCCATCATCTAGATAGCTCAGAACAAAGCAGGGTCCTTCTGCTAAGAAATCAGCCTTCTGAGGTGGCCCGCTGAGAGTCAAAGTCCTGCCTCTTCCGTCAGTGCTTCCTTCTTTCTTTCCGTCCTTCTCGATTCCGAGTCTGAATGCCAGAGGCCAGAGGCAGGAAATTACCGCAGTGAAAAGTCAGCCAAGTAGGAGTCACCTATCCAGGGACACACTTAGAGAGGCCATGATCAGAGTCACCTCAAAGTCACCTCACCGAGTGCACGTCACCACACACTCCACCTCATTTTCTCCGCTCTCAGCTCTTTTCTCCGAAAGCCTAATCTTTCCCCTCTTTCCTCCTCCCAGAATGAACCAAAACGCCTTAAAAAACAGCTCCCCAAACTCCTGAAGCTCCTGAAGCCAGATGATAGGATCCTGATTGTGGGGACCACACAGCGCCCTTTTGATGCTGATCTTCAATCCTTCTGCAGGGTATACCAAAAGATTATTCTGGTCCCCAGACCCGACTATGCTTCCAGATACGGCAAGTATCATAAGAGTTTCCATGCAGCACCAAGGCCTGGCCACTGGGGTTTGCTTGCAGGCGAGTAGAGCAGGAAGGCTGTGGGTGGGCTTAGAGCAGTGGTTCTCAACTTTCCTAACCCTGCAACCCTTCAATACAGTTCCTCATGATGTGGTGACCCCCCAACCATAAAATTATTTTCATCGCTACTTCATAACTGTAATATTGCCACTGTTATGAATCATAATGTAAATATCTTGTGTTTTCTGATGGTCTTAGGCAACCCTGTGTAAGGGTCATTTGCCCCCCACCCCCACCCAAAGGGTTGCGACCCACAGGTTGAGAATCACTGGCTTAGAGGAACCTGGGCACTTCAGGGACTAGATTGTTAGTCTCTCCATAAAATCCCTATTACACACATGGCAGGGAAGAGTCTGGGACCTGCTATGTCTCTACCCACCTAGGGCTTGTCTATCATGTAGGGCCACAGTGTTCTTCATAGCCAACCAGACCAGAAGGACAGACAGAAGGAAGGTGGGTTGGTGAGCGTCATAGGTGACGCGACAGGAAAGAAGAATATGGAGCATCAAGGGGACAGGCAGAGATGAGGGGAAATGAGGAAGAGGTTGTGCCNGTGGGGAGAAAGAGAAGCTGNCATGCAGAGCAGCAGTGCAGACCCTGCTCCTGCAGCAGTGTGGAGGGTTCCACTCCTCTTAGGGCTGCACTCCCTCTTCCTCTCATTCACTTTTCCTTCTCTTCTATTGCATGTATTTTACATCACTTTATTGCAAAGAGATGCAGTGTTCACTTTAAGGGACCTCAGCATGAGGCTTAACTTTGGATTGAGTGGCTTTCGTTGTCTGACAAAAGGGAAGCCATCAACGGACATCACAGGCGATTATAGTTTGTGACAAAATGCCAGGCATCTCCAAAAACTCAGGCCATGCTATGGATTCTTTCCTGAATGTTCTCTGGCTTCATCATCGTGGTGGAGAAGGCAGCCCTTCCTTTGGGACAGAAAGTACCTCTCCTGGGCCCAGGATCCATCCACCATGTGCCTGCTTCTCATACATTTCTTCCTGGTAGTGATTTGTCTGGCCACCATTTTTGCCATCATTATAAATGCTCTCGGTGTCTCGTGCAGTACCTTGAGGCTTTCACTATCAGTGCGGCAGAGCATCTGTCTTAGAGAAAGACCACTCCTGCCTCTGAGGTGATCACGGTGGTTTCCTCCAGCCCTGCAGGTGGGGGCTGCAGATCCATAGCCGGGCCACTACTCTGCCATTTATCTACCAGCAGCAAGAGCCCAGAGGTGTATGAACACACACACACACACACACACACACACACACACACACACAACTCAAAAATGCCATAGGGCTGCGTAGGGTGGCGTGGACACAGAGAGATCAGCAGGCAGCTGGGGGGCTCGAAGTAAGGCTTACTAGACATAACTCAGTGTCTACCTCCCTCCTAACACCCAAATCAAGCCGCTCTACAAACCACCCCCAGGTTGATGAATGCCTCGTGTGGTCCTCAGAAGCCCCCTGGACCGCCCTAATGCTTCAGTCTAGCTGCTCTTTCCCAGGGTCTACCTGGCTAATTACACAATTCATCACAGACCCCGCCCGCACAGGATGAATGCAGAGGCGATGTCTTCACATTTGTTTGGAATTCAAGGCAGAGGGTCAGACACTCACCCAAATCATATCACTTAACTCTTTCATGCATGAACTCAAGATAAAATGAATGCTAAGATGTTCTGTCATGGCGGGCCCAGCCAGGGTCAGGTCAGTTGGAGGCATCAAAAACAGATGGCAGACAGAGCCAGATTCTTCCCTTTCTCCACATTGGTCTGCAGAGCGAGGGAGGGGCCTTCCCTTCCGAAAGAGGAAGTCCAAGACAGGACTGGAGTGATGGCTCAGGCAGTGAAGTGCTTGCTGACCTGCATGTGGACCTGAGTTTGAACCCCCAGCTCCCACTTTACATGCTGGGCATGGTGATGCACACCTGTCATCCCAGCTCTGGGGAGACGTGGACAGGGGTTCCCTACCTCCGCCTGCCCACCAGCCAGCTTGGTCAAATCAATGAGCTCTGGGTTCAACCAGAGACCCTGTCTCATGAAATGACTTGGAGAGCAACTGAGGAAGATATCGGACATCAACCTCTGGCTTCTACATTGAAGTGCATGGACACACAGACAGACAGACAGACAGACAGACAGACAGACAGAC
>LZPO01017354.1:304970-315545 GCA_001675575.1 Neotoma lepida | reverse complement strand
TCAAGGACCATACACCCAACCCAGGAGGCCAGGGCCCATACACCCAACCCAGGGGGCCAGGGACCATACACCCAACCCAGGGGGCCAGGGGCCATACACCCAACCCAGGAGGCCAGGGACCATACACCCAACCCAGGGGTGAATACTGGGTAGTTCTTCTCTGGGCAGTGGTACTCCTTAACATAACCATGGGTCTTCCCTCAGCCATTTTATCCATCATTGTAGTATAAACAGAGCTTTATTTTTACATCTTGGCTGCTTTGGGTGAATGGATTCATGGAGTCACTGAATAGACCCAGAATGAACCCCTGACCAATGGACCCAATCATCAGATCTCCATTAGAAGGGTCATTTTTAAAATGTAGTTTTGGTATTCCTTGAGGAAGTTAAAATGCTCTGAGGTCTCACCAGACTTTCTTAATGAAGAGACAGACAGTCACAGGAACACTCCTCATGTGGCCCAGTTTGGAAACAGCAAGTCCCAGCCATCCCCTTGAAGCTCCCTGAGCAATGGGGACATAGCTTGCTGGACATGATGTTACTGTGAAGATCACACAAGGCATCCATCTGTCTCTACAGTTAAACATGATGAAGCATTTTATGACTCACTTTTACGGCATCCTTGTGCTCCTAAAGGTCTCTCGACCAGCCCATCTGATGGGCTACAGTCAGCCAGCGTGTTGACAGCTGTCAGGGGGGCAAAGCAGAAAGCACACTTGCTTTATTTGGTCCAGTGTGTGCCGTTGCTATGTGGAGCCTGGCACCAGCTAAAAAAAACAGGAATCTANGTTCTTATTCTAATTACAATGATAATACAAGGATTGAACCTTGTAATTAAAAAGAGAAAGACATGCGTCTCCCACTTATCCAAACTCATGGGAACACATGGCACTCTGATAAGCAGTGACACCACACACACCCGAGGTGAATTTCCTGTCTTGGGAGTTTTCATACACCCAAGATCTTGGAAGTTTTTAAATATCTTTACAGGTGCCACATTAAAACTGCACAAGTTTCATTTTGCTTTGTGAAACTACATACTTGAGGGTCTCCAATATGCATCTCCGATGCTGGAGAAGTCCCCAGGGGAGACAGATGCATCTAGTTGATTCAACTGTCTGCTCATTTGAATTGCAAACCAGCCGGGATGGGTTTCTCTGAGAATTCTCTTGATGAGACTGGGTTCTGAAGGGAGACCTTGGCTAATGACTGTGCCATGATTTTCTTCTCCATCTTTCCCACCATCTTGGATGTTGGCAGTCCTGTGGAAACAAATCATACTGCGCAACGGAGGTGTGCTCACCAATGCTCTGAACATCAGTTGCCTGTCTAAAGTCACTGATGGCTTCACACAAGGACAGATCGTCAAAGTGATCAAGGAGGTACTCACAGACCGCAGAATCCGGCAGCAGGCTTACAAACCCCTCACTGGCGTCGAATTCATCACCATGTTGACCAGCATGGATCCAGTGTACAAAGAGGAAGAAGAGAATTTTAAGGTAACGGAATACCCCCCTAGTCAAATCCTGGGCAAATGCTTGTCACATGACCTCCACTCTCTCTCCAGTTTCCTGGATTCCATAGATTCAAGTCCTACCACAAACAGGACAGTTCAAAATCCACCATTCTGATATGACAAAATCTTTGCACCACGAGGCGTTTGTCTTGTGAATTTCATTTGCACCAGGAAGAGAGAGCACATGTCTTTTAGATCTCAAAAAAGTTGTCATCTGTGGCCTTATAGAGTAACAGCCAAATTGCCAGATTCAAAGTCACTGATTTCAGAGCTGGGAATGTGGCGGGTGGAGCTCAGTGGTACAGCATTTGCCAAGAATGCACAAGGCCCTGGGTTCAATCCCCAACCCTGCCTGCCACAAACAAAATCAGTCTCTCTCTCTCTCTCTCTCTCTCTCTCTCTCTCTCTCTCTCTCTCTTTCTCTATTTCTCTCTCTCTCGCTCATCCTTTATTTTGCTCTCACTGCACATTCCATATTATGGAACAAGTCTGAGGTAGGGAAAACTACTCTTGAAATATCTTTCAAGCTGAAGGCTCTCTGGCCCCTGCCCTCACAGGGTCCTTCCTTTCTCCGTCTCCTACGTACACACAATAAGAGACAGGAGCCAGTTCATCAGAATTCAGTTTGCTAGTGTTTGGGAAAGTTCTAATGTGTTCGTGGGAGGTTTTAGATCCGGAGGGGACCTGGAGCGCTGTCATCCCATGTCCTTCTTTCTGTGGAGGAACAAAGCTGCCGAGGGCCATGCTTCCTCCATTCACGTAGCTGGGCCAAGGCCCAGGCAGGAACCCTGGTCCCAGTGCCTAGGCTGGCAGGCATTCCTCAAAGGATGCTTTCTGTCCTTTAGCTCAGTGGTTCTCAACCTTCCTACTGCTGAGACCCTTTAATACAGTTCCTCATGCTGTGGGGACCCCCAGCCATAAAATTATTTTCATTGCTACTTCATAACTGTAATTTTATTACTGTTATGAATAGTAATGTAAATATCTGTATTTTCTGATGGTCTTAGGCCCTGTGAAAGGGCAGTTCAACCCACAAAGGGGTCTTGACCCACAGGTTGAGAACTACTGCTTTAGCTCAATGTGAATAGAATTGTGTCCTAGAATCAAGGGATGAAAACTGCCTGTGCCAAAGAAGGTCACCACAGTGTCACGCTGTCACCAAAAGGAGACTTCAGATTTTCATTCAAGATTCTCACCTCCAAAAGAGCCTGCTCAAATTTCCCCTCTAAAATGCGTTACTTTCCCACCAAGCCTAAAATTCTTTTTCCTTCCTTCTTTGTCCCCAAGTGCTTCAGTGGGAAGTGAGAAACTATAAAAATAGTTCAGGGGCTGGAGAGGTGGCTCAGAGGTTAAGAGGTTAAGGTTAGCTGTTCTTCCAGAGGTCCTGAGTTCAATTCCCAGCAACCACCTGGTGGTTCACGACCATCTAGAGTGAGATCTGGTGCCCTCTTCTGGCATGCAGGCAGAATACTGTATACATAAATAATAATAATAATAATAATAATAATAATAATAATAATAATGTCCCAGAAGTAGTGTCCCAACAGGAGGGTGGTGAACAATTCCTGTAAAGATCCAGAGAGCCAGGTATGGTGGCTCACACCTTTAATCCCAGTACTCGGGAGGCAGAGGTAGGCAGATCTCTGAGTTTGAGACCAGCCTCGTCTACAGAATGAGTTCCAGGACAGCCAGGAATACACAGAGAAACCCTGTTTCAAAAAAAAAAAAGAGAGAGAGAGAGAGAGAGAAAGAAAAAATTCAGAGCAGACTTGGGGCTTTGATAGCCTTGCTGCCTGGGCCTCCTGTGACTCATAACACAAGAACCTCTTACACAGAGCGTACCCAAACAACTGTGGTCATGTCCCAACAAAACTCTCTGCAAGATGAACAACAGGCTGGGTGTGGCCCATTGCTATGTTTTGTGGACCCCAGCTGTTGCAAAACTGAAAAAGAAAAAAATCTTCAACTGCAGCCAGTTTGTTGAGCACTTGAGTTTTTATTCTGTCCTGTTAACTGGTTAACACCCTGATGCATTAACTGCCTTAGTTAACAAATACTGATCATCTCCCAACGAGATAATTTCTTCTGAAATTCTGCCTTTTTACCCCTTTCTAAAACACTGACTTCCCTCCTGATTCTGAGGAATGTAGTTTCGCATGTTAAAACCTAAAGCTTGTTTTTTTAGCTTTGCAAATTGCAAATTGATCTGTAGAAGTGTGGCCTGTGACAGGTGTTTGAGGGCTGACTGTGGCTCTGGACACAAATGCATATGCCTCTTGCCTCCGTTCTTGGTGTGTTTAATCACTCTGTTCATCAAAGAAATGAAATCATTTTCCCACCATTAGCCTATTCCCCAATCATTACTGTAGCACCAGGCACAGTGCCTAGCACGAAGTAGATGTTTGATAGATTTGTTAGTGACACATTTATTGAACAGATGGGATGATGTCATCACAATCCTGGATACTGTGATGACCATTGCTGACATGGTGCACAATCGGGCCCATGAATCTTCCCTAACTGTGCTTCTGAGAATGTATCTACTGAGCTCACAGCTCCTCGAGAATGTTCTGTCCTGTTCCTTGGATGTGGTGGAGAAAACATGTAATGCTATGGATGATATAATCATTTGGACCTCATAGACTTCTATTTTATGGGTAAAAACCCTTAGCTATAAAGAGATGTGATGGATGTCTTAGGGTTTCTATTGCTGTAAAGAGACACCATGCCCACGGGAACTCTTTTAAAGGAAAAACATTTAATTGGGGTGGCTTACATTTTCAGAGGTTTAGTCCATTATCAAGCATGGTGCAACACAGTGGCATGCAGACAGACATGGTGCTGGAGAAGTAGCTGAGAGTCCTACATCTTGCAGGCAACAGGAAGTCTACTGACAGTCACACTGAGCGAAGCTCCAGTGAAAGAGACCTCAAAAGCCACCCCCACAGTGACACACTTCCTCCAACAAGGCCCCACATACTTCAACAAAGCTACACCTCTTAACAGTGCCACTCCCTTTGGGGGCCATTTCCTCTCAAACCATCACAGTGGGCAAATAAGAGTCCCTTAAAGGTGACTACATCTTGGTATGCAGAGCTTGCAAGGCAAAGGGAGAGTAAGCTTGCTGTGGGCTGACCCTAAGATCCTCAGACTAGCCTGAGCTGTTCTAGTGAATCCAGTGGAATTCGGAAAATAGACAAGGTCAGAAGAGAGAGTGAGAAAGAGGACAGTTGGAGGGATACTCACTGGCATCTAGCCCAGTGTCACTAGCCTGTGGATAGACAGGGAACCACAGACCAGAAGAGCAAGAGTCTGGGGAAGATGCAGAACGCAAGAGAACAGGCTGTCCTCTGGGACCGCCAGAGAGATGCACAGCCCTACCGACGCCTTGACCTAGGTCAGTGAGACCATCCCAGAACCGTGAGATCCTAACTGTGCTGCTTTTGAGTACTGATTTAAGTAATTTGCCAGAACAACAGAGAAGAAAGGAAAACAACATAAGAAGCAAGGCACTCAGCCAAGGACAGCAGAGCTGTGATTCACTCCAAGACCACGTTTGTTAGCTGGACCCTATGCCATAGTGTTAAGAACTCAGCACTGATGTCCTTCACCACTTCATTCTAAAAATAGAGCCAAGGCTAAGAGAAGGAGGAAGATGTCTTTAGGTAACTATCAGACAGATACTAACCTCTGAGATAATGCATTTAGCTGAGTCCTGAGAGCATAAGACACACATGTGTGGGAACCTTGGGCCCAGGTAATGGCCAAACGGGCCCAGCATAGCATTGGGATATGCTTTCAGGCCGCATTGGGGAGTTTGTTCAATAAAAATGTTCTGTGTGATATTAAACACCTTGCCTGCACATTGTCTGTCAAGGATCCATGTCAACACTACTCCAGGGTACCAGAATCTCAACTTGAAATGCTAACATGTTTTTAAAAGTTATATGATCATTAAAAGCCCTGAAATTGTTATCAAAAGCAAAGAGAAAAAAAAATTTATGTAGAATTACATCCAAGTTAAGGGACATCTGACTCCTACAAGAAACATAACTCTTGATGAAAACAAGTTCATAATAAAAGCATTATGACCCAAAAGGAAATAACATGGAGGAGATCCAGCACATACCAGTAACAGAATTGGGACCATTAATACTTACAGAACATTCTGAGGAACACTACATATTAAGTATGATTAAATTACAAAGAGCCAGAAACATTACAGGGGGAAATACATATACTTGAGAAAAAGAACCAAATAGAATATCTAATACTGAAAAAAAGAAAAACATTGAAATAAAAATGCAATGAATATGCTGTTTGTTGACTAGACAATAAGAGACACTAAACCTAGCCTGCGGCTGGGCAGGGAACTACAGACTGTTAAAATGAATGTGAAAATCAAAACAGGAAAACATTGTAGAAAATATAGTGTTTATGTAACAACAATTAATGAAAAAAGAGGCCATGAAATTGAGAGAGAGCAAGGAGAAGTACATGGGAAGGTTTGGGGATAGGGGAAGGGAGGGGCAAATGGTGTAATTATATTACAGTCTCAAAAAATAATTTAAAAACTTAAAAAGAACAATATGACAAATGGTTTGAGTACATATAATTACATGCTCAAGAAAAATAAACTTCCCTTAGAAATTCACTTTTAAAACAAAAAAGCCAAATTAAATAATAAGAGATAATTAATCTTTCAAAACCACAAAACAAAGATTATAGATTAAAATGTATAGTTGTTAAATAAATGGCAAAAACTAAGAGAAGTATGAACTCTAGAGTAGATAAACTTGAAGAGCAAATCACAGAACTGGAAAGTGGTCCTGGGGAGTTCCACCAAAAAAGGCATCACAGAAAAACAAAACAGATAACATCTGTAAAAGTAAAATTAAAATCTACAAATTGAAAAAAATTGACCTTCAACTAACAGAACTCTAAGAAGAAAAGAATACAAAATAAGTCTAAAGATTACTTACAGAGAATTTTCCCAAATTAAAAGCCCAAAGTATCAGATTAAAAATAAACTCCAAGCAGCCAGCTAGACAAATAGGAGCAAATCCATTTTTGTCCATTATTAGAAGTCTACGAACAAGATAACAAACTAAATTTCAAAGCTATCAGATTGCCCCAAAGAAACAACATGGGCAATCAAATGTCTCTTTGACAGCAAGAGATGCCAGAAAACAGTAAATTATACCTTCAGAATGTTGAAGAAAAATGATCATGTAGCTAATATTTATATCCAGCTAAACTAGCACCCAAGTGACAGGAGAAAGCAAAGACATTTTGAGACAAATGACTGAAATAGTCTCCCACTCACCAAGAGCAACAGTGTGTTAATCCATGTCATGTAACCAGCAGGAATTCACTTTCTGTGTACTGTTCCTAGAGAAGTCCTCTCACATGTGTACAGGGGGCATGTAAATTGTGAACTGGGGCTAGAGAGAGCACTCAGGAGAGTGCTTGCTGCTCTTCCAGAAGACCCTAGTTTGGTTCCCAGCATCCATGTCAGCTGGTGTACAACTGCTACTATTCCAGCTCCAGGGGATCTGATGCCCTCTTCCCCAGGTACCTACCTGCACACATGTGGGCACACACACATACACNCACACACACCCACACACACACACACACACATTCACACACAAGAAAAAGAGAAGGGCAAAGGAGGGAGGGAGAAACCTTTTTTAACTGAATTATAAGAAAACTGATAAATAGCATACAATATAATCATTTCCTGAGATTATCTGTAAGATTATAAATTGAAATGTTTCTNGGGTTTTGAATAAAATGTTATCAGTTCCATGTTTTCCACATCTCCCTCAGAGGATGTTGAGTGGCCTCCTGTGGTCATACATACCTACCAAGTGAGCTATAAAGGCTGGCCACATGTGAGGTAATGGCCACATTACCAGGAAAGCCACATCCTCAGGGCAGTCTTAATTGGGCAGGACTGTGNGTTGAAGTTGGTATGTGAATCTCTAGAACTACTTAATTACCTGAGGACAAGTTTCACGTCACAGAAATCCAAGCTAGAAATGTATTGAGACCTTTGTACTGAACACACATCAAATGCCCAGTGTCTAACGGCCACTTACTGTCCCCTTCTTAGCAGATTCGTCTTTACCACCAAGCTTATCTCTGTCTATTTCTGTTGTCTGATCATTTCCTAAACATCTTCTCATTTCAGAACTGGTATGCCAAAACCCCTCTGGGGAAAAAGCGAGTCATGTCACTAACAATTGGTGGCAACAAAGAAAAGGAGAAGGAGAAAGGGAAAAAGAAAGGGAAAAAGGGGAAAAAGAAGAAGTAATTTCTTCCTCAGGAGCCACCCTGAGCATCTTTGAGATGGTGATGGCCCCAGCTTATTGGGGAGAGTCTCACCCCTGCCCACCTGGGGAAGCCCAAGGAGAAGCTAAGACGCAAGCAGTCACTCCCAGGCACTGCACGCTAACCACTGTGCTTGTTCAGCCATCCTTTAGGAGGCTGGACACCAAGCGAGGTGTCCTTTACAGCCATTTCTACTGCTTGCCACTGTTCCTTAACTCATGCAAAGTCTGTNCATATGTTTGCTTCCCCCAGGCCCCCGCACTCTCCCCAGCTCACACACTTGTCAGCNTTAGCTCCAGGATCTCTCCTGTGACAAGAGTACCATACGTGTATTGTCAGTACACTAGCTGTTTATTAACCCATATGCATTGTATATTTTATTGCACATATTTTAATAAATTAATTATTTGCTGTAGTAATGAATATCACATAATGAAATAAAGCTGTTGTCCTTGAACTGACTTGGTAATTTGGTTGCTGGAGTTAAGCAAGGTCTTCACTGTGGAGTCTGTCAGTTTCTTGACATGTAGACAAGGCTCAGAGAGTATGGTGGACCCCTCTGATATCTGGACCACTGCACTGAGATGGCTGGTCCCCAGAAGCCACCTGACCTCTGTAGGCCAAGGACTTGGGAAAAAACACNACATAAAAACGGGGTAGGGAATGAAGAATGGTTAAGAGTGTGTGTTGTGCTTGCAGAAGTCCTGGGTTAGGTTCCCAGCACCCACATCACAAAGCTCACAACTGTCTGTAACCCCAGCTCCAGGGAATCCCAACTCCAAGGAAGCCAATGCCCTCTCTGGCCTGAGGGCACCCACACTCATGTATATATACCTACACAGAAACACACACACATACACATAATTAAAAATAATAAATCCTTTTAAAAAATAAAAATAGAGTAAGTGCAAATAAAATAAAACCCAAATGAGGAAATCTAAAGAAATANATAAAAATATTTGAGGATAGATGAGTTAAGGGGTATAACACAAATCTTAAAAGGTCTTATAATAAAGAACCCAGAGCCAGATATTGGGGTGAAAGCTGAAAGATCAGAGAAGCAGAACAGCCAGCCACTAGCTTACCTCTATGAAATCTTCAGNCTCAAGAGAGCGAGTTCCTGTTTCCTCATGCCTTATATACCTTTCTGTGTCCTGCCACATTGCTTCCTGGGATTAAAGGCGTGTGTCACCACTGCCTGGTTCTGTTTCTCTCATGTAACCCAATGTGGCCTTGAACTCACAGAGATCCAGAAGGATCTCTGCCTCCCGAGTCATAGGATTAAAGGTATGTGCCACCACTGCCTGACCTCTATGTCTAATTTAGTGGCTGGCTCTGTCATCTGATCCCCAGGTAAGCTTTAGTGGGGTACACAATATATCACCACAAAGGGGTCAACATAGAAATTTAAACTTTGTAAGGACATAGCAGTCTACTTAGTGGGGAACACATTTAAATAGTGTTGAGCATTTAGTTACAGAAAGGAGAGATAACTGAGATGGAGTAATTTTATTTCAATGCTAAGGATACCTTATCTAACAGTTTTGGGGTGCAGCACAGAGTCACCATGTCTCCACTAACAGGCCAGGCCAGATATCCAGGACCCAGCAGTATGGCCCATGGCTCACAGGAAGCCCAGTTCTTCACCCAGCCACACATGTCCCAGCCTGCATCTGTATGTGGTGGGCAGTACAAACAGACAGACACAGAGACCANGCTGACCCTCAAGCCTTGGACATGCTCTGTATACACCTGAAAGCACAACTGTCCCAGATAAATTCCTAGAGGAGAAACTTCTGGGCCCAGTCATCTATGCACTCTTTGGATTCCACACTGTGCCCCTTTGCAAGAGTTAGGGGCGCATAAGAGAGTCCTGTCACTCAGGCTCTGTGGGAAGTCTGTCCTACTGTATTCCACAGAGCAGCTGCAGCTGTCAAACTTGATGGGCTTGCCTGAAATCACTCTTAAGGCCCGGCCTGTGCTCTCCCAGGAGACACAGAAGCCTCTTGTGAGGAAAGAAAGCAAGATGATGGTGGGGTAGGGTNGAGGGGTGGGTGAGAAGAGGGGGCACTCTCTTCTACAGTTCTGCCACGGCCTCAGTTATGCCTGGGCCATTATGTGGCAATTAGCTCCTCTTGAGCATGCTCCTAAGTGAAGGGGGCAGTAATTAAGGTCATTAGCCCTCATTAAGGGGGCATTCTATGGAATGGCAGCTGATCAGAGTGGAATTAGAGTTCTCTGGTGGTTCCACACCCAGCCTGCACTTGTGAAGAAGTAGATCCCTGTTCCCAACCCGTTGCCTGGCGTTCCAGCATTCCTCACAAAATGGCCCAGAGACTGTCAGCCCTTTGACAAGTACCTCTGCTCAGCAATCACAAGTTTTAAAAAACCTAATGCANAAGAATCCGCTCTTGAGGCTTTCCCTCAGCACGTGTCTGAGGCAAGCTCTGTGGCGGGTGTTCACAGGGTAACTGTCCCCCAGCTGTGCTATTTGTCATCACTGTGGGACCTAAGCCACTGAGGTGAGTAGCTTCTGATGTTCCTGAAACCTTAAGAGTTTACTGTGAGGGAGGCAGGGATGATGGTAGNAAAAGCAGAAGGGNTAAACAGTTGTCTGNAACCAGCTACTACCTGACTGGGCAAATTTGGAAAACCCTGGTCACCCTGAACCAAAGCACGCAGCTCAGAGCACCTGAAACAACCCTTCTCAGGGGTATTCATTC
>LZPO01017354.1:277692-288506 GCA_001675575.1 Neotoma lepida | reverse complement strand
TATTTTTTAAATGGGGGAACTCAACTGTATGTGATACTGCCTGAAGGCTTTTTGGATTTGTTTGGGGTTTTCTTCTATATAAGGACAAAGTCCCCTTTACAGAAAGCTCACTATTGGCCTCCTATGGCACATCATCCTAGGAAAACCCTAGTTTAGTAGCACCATTTCCAACCTATCTGTATGTCACAGCAACCTTTCCTAGGCTGGTGCTCACTAGCGAGCCTTCAGCTGGAGAGTGCTCAGAAGACTCCCATGCTATCAGAGCAGGGGACAGTCCCTCTGCCCAGCNCTCACCACCAACATCACCTCCACTTCCTCACTTTCCCCCAGGTGGTGGTGCCGAAATGGGCGACTCCATAGCCAAATACGTTGTCAAAACTTGGAGCACACAGTTGAAGTGAGGGGACTTGACTGGGCCCCTGTTTTTCTCCTGTGGTCCTTCCTCACCTTCTTTTCCTAGTGGCCTAATTCTGGTCCTCTAGGCTCTCCTGATTCCCTAGATAACAGCAGCCCAGATGAAAGGTCCCAAATGTCATCTAATCATTTCAAATTCCTGTCCTCGGCCGTCTTTTCTGTAACTAAACTGGCAGGTGTGTTTCCAACTGCCTATCAAGCCCTCCCTTAGACACAGAGCGGACCACTCACTTTTCCAAAAGTCCGCATCATCTCCACAAAGTTCTTCTCCCAGCTTTCCCTAGCTTGGTCCATGAAAATCCCAGCCTCCCTCTACTCCTCCTCTTCCCCCCTCGTTCACACCCACCCACGGAGGTTCTTGTTCCTGCAGTCCGCCCTGATTTTGTCTCAGTAACTAAGGAGGGTGAGCTGCCCCTTGCTTCAGACCCTACATTGGCTTCCATCTCCTCTAGAAGAGCCAATGCCCTTACCATGACCCAGAAGCCCCTCCATGATGTAGCCCCCATTTGCTGGGCCTCTCTCTGCTCCAGCTCAGGCTGTTCCTCACATGTGCCCAGCATCTTCTTTGTTCCCATGCCTTTGTGTCTGCTATTTAAATGCCNGGAAGTCCCCCTACCACTCCCAACCNCTNTATNTGCATGTCTTTCTCCTGCTCTCTCCTCAGTGTTTGTCCCAATGTCACCTAATCCAAAGAGACTTCCTGGCCATCCTACACAGCAGCCACCCACCCCCAAGCATTCCCTAGCCCTCATCTTCCTTTGGGGCACCTTGTGTACATTCACCGCCCCCCCCCAATGCTGGCACCTGTGCTCCGTGATGTGTGGACCTTCTCTGGTTCACCACTATATTCCCAGGACCCTGATGACTGTATGGGTCATCGATAAGTCCTCTCTCCTGCAGGCTTCTGCTGCATCCTTATCCTACGTTTGTTGGTGTCTCCTTAGCAGGGGTCTTCTTTCTGTCTACCTCTTGGCATCATCCATTGTTCTAGACTAGCTCAGTCTCCTGTCTTCCAGGAACTCTCCAGACTAAAACCCAAGTTCCCGAACATCTTCTATGATTCTGCCATNGNATGCCTATCATCTGGTCCACCTTTGCCCCTTACCTCTAAGTCCTACAGACTCATGGTTGTCTCGTTGTCCTGTGAGCCTCATCACAAAGCTCACACAGGGATGACGGGATCACACTATCTGTACTCTCCACCTTCTCAGGGCCAAGAGGAGCTCACTTTGTTTGAGTCTAAACTCAGCCCAATAGAACACTCAGAGAGAGTTTCTTCCAGTAATGGGGACCATCCTCCAGGTCAGCTGGCCAGGAAGGCAAGCTTTTTCTCACCACAAATGTGGCTTTGTCTAGCAGGTGAATCAATGAGACTGTGGGCAAGATGAATCTGCCCCAGCACAGTAGCTCTGTGGAGGCACTGGTCCTCAGACACACTTGCCAGTGTAAGAGAACAGGGAGTGTGCCTCACCTCTCTGCCTCCTCTCCCATCTACCCTGCTTCTCCTCCAAGCTGTCTGGCCCATCATGGAGGCCTGAAGATACTGCACTACTTCCTTCCCCATTAAACTTGACATCCTCCTTCTGGTCTACCACAGGGGAAATGACCGGTGTCCCACATAACTTTGTTTAGAGGCTCTATTTTCAGCGTGGTATCTGGATTGCCTTCTGGCTTGTTTCCTCTTGGAAGCACCCGGCTCCCAAGCTCCACTCCAGANGTCCTTGGCAAGTGGAGGAATCAGAAAAGCCAAGGCAGTNCCCATCCACCTTCAAGAAGGGCACTTCTCAAAGAGCAGAACCTGGTCACAACTGCGTGGTGCGGAGTGTGTGTGGAGGTGAGAGCCTCCGGCAAGGCCGCACAACCCGAGCTTCTCAGGGGAAGCTGAGATGTCTCTGATTATTGACTTGAGGTTACTTCCCCTCCGCCCTCCTCCCCTGTCACCTCCAACAGAGAGAAAGCTTCAACCAGAATACATTTGAATGGCAAAATAATTTATGCTTAATTAGTGTGCTAGATGTAAAATTAGAAGTTTAAATGCACAATCAATGGATTGTTTAATCTCATTGTTTTGCCACTCATTAGCCATTCTTTCTAGATGTCTGTGACAAGAGAGAGTTCTCCTTATTCCCAGGGTCCCCTTTCCTCTCCTGTCCATAAATTATGCCAGATTAACCTTCCTCAAACCACATTCTTCCAGGGTCACAAGATGCCCGGGGAAAACTTGCATAGTTTCTCACCGACAGCTGATGCCTGGCACTGGGGACCNAGCCCACTTCCAGTGTCCACTCCCCAAGGCTGCGTGGGTCACATGGCGCCTTCCACCTCTGCTGGCCCAGCTGCACCTGTGTCTCCCCCTTTACTCATTCTCTTCCCTACCTCCATCTAGAGCAGTGGTTCTCACCCTTCCTAATGCTGCGACCCTTTAATACAGTTCCTCGTGCTGTGGTGACCCCCAACTATAAAATTATTTTTGTTGCTACTTCATAACTGTAATGTTGCTATTGTTATGAATCATAATGTCAATATCTGTGTTTTCTGATAGTCTTTGGCCACCCCTGTGAAAAGGCCANTTGACTCCCCAAGGGGTCGCAACCCACAGGTTGAGAACCATGGATCTAGGCAAACACATTTCCATCTTCCAAAAGNCTACCCATTCCTTGACTCACAGATATGACTCTGCTAACTCACCTCTCTGACTCTCATGAGCTCCTGGCCCACCAGCCGCCACAGTCACCACAGAGAGCTGCTGTGTTTCAGCTCTCTACCCTGACCTTGGGCCCTGNTCACCAAAAGTGACTTTGACTTCAGCATCAGCTGCAGAGAAGAGACCGTGAGAACTCTCTCACCAATCTGGATGGGGNAGAGCCTCACATCTGTCTCATCTCTTCTGCATCAGTCGAATGTCCCCGCCAGTGGCCCTGGTTCTCAGGTCACCTGCTCCTCCCTACCATTCTAGACTTCTTCTGTTTGCAGTACTCTCAGTAAAGTCCCTCCAGCGAGCTTCCACCTTGTGGGGCACACACGCCCGTCTCTGTACTTTCCCACAATGCCTGATCCATATGTCCTTCTCCAAACCCAGCCTCTACATGAAAGGCTGCCACTCAGAGTCTCCCACTCANATCTGAGTTTCACTGAGTTGCATACAGATCTCTACTTCTCTGCTCAGTCCCTTCCACTGCCTGTGNACCACACCCCCTCCTTGTCCAAGTGTCAAGCATCACCATGGCAACAGCCATGTCCTCAGCATTTTGTCTCTCACATTCTCTATGTTTAGTGGTAATCTTATANACTGATGCCCTATACTTGTTCTTCCAGCTAAGAGTCCTGCAGGATGGGGTTCAAGAGATGGCACAGCACTTAAGAGCACAGGCTATTGTTGCAGAGGACCAAGGTTCAGTTTCCAGAATCCACATGGTAGCTCACATCTAACTATAGTTCCAGGGGATCCAGTACCCTCTTCTGGCCTCTGTAGGTACTGTACACACATGATACACATAAACATATGCAAGCAAAACACTCATACACTCAAAAACTAAAACTTAAAAAAAATGTTTAGAGTCTTGGAAGATGTGGGTATCTGAACATACTGACCCAAATCTGCAGGTCAGCAGGTCCTCACGTGTGGGTAGCCAAGCCCCAACTCACCTTTCTCTTCCCAATGCAGCCCTCCTCTCTCCTCCCACAGCCATGAAGCCTGTGGGGCTTGGTGACCCTTCCAACATCACTAGCTCTGTGTCTTCTGCCATTGCTCAGCTCTCTCGAAAAACACAACTAATGTGACCTCCTGTGTTGTTAATCCATTCTCTACCATCCAAGTATAGAACAACACCAGCAGTCAGCTGTANGAACCTTGTCAAAAGCCAGAGGAAGCCTAGAGAAAGGCCACCAGGGCAGAGTGGCCTTGAGTTTCCATCTCACAAAACAATGGTTTTGTCTTTGGATCTCCAGCATTTGGAGTCCAGAGGCTAAAGTCTCCTCCCGTGAGGGGGGCTTAGGGACTCCTTCCCCTACTCCACACACACGGAATTGACCCTTGGCCCTTCTTTGTCTAGCAACCACCTNCTGGTTGACTTTTTCTTGCATTTATTGACTTGTTCAATCATNTGAAAGCCACATCTTACAGGAAAACCATTCTATATTATCTATAAAATGGATGTCCATCTAAAAGTGCTTTCCTGCTTTAAAAAAAATCACTATAGAAAAACGCCTGGACCAGCCAAAGGGGAAGCTTCTCNAGGAAGAGATTTACAGCTTGTTAGAACGCCTTACAGAGGAGACAGTGGTGGGTCAGTAGAGGGTAGGAACACACCTTGCCAGNGGAACCACTTTGATATGTACAACTCTGGCATATCTGGCCTCTACTTAAACCTCAACACCTCACTCCAGANCCTCAAAGGTAGACTTTGTGGGAGTCATTGGATCTTTCTGTCTCTCTTGTGACCACACTGAATACATCTCTTTTTTTCCGCTTTTCACTAATTTTTTTTAAACTCAGATAAAAATAGAAAAAAAAAATATATCCTGCAAATCTTTCCCCTAAAAAGCACATCCTTGACAGTGATCAAACTCACTCTTCACCCAGTTTAAAAACAGATTTTCATTTAACGATAAACAGTAAGCAAATTTCCGTGCCATTAAATACCCCGCCATCACAATGCTCTCCCAGCGACACAGAGCCCCGCTGGATCAATGCACCACAGCCTACTGAACCAATTCCCTCTTGTGGATATTTGGGTTGGTTCCAGATTGCAGGGACTCAAGTGGCCCCTCCCAAAGAAAAANTCCCCCTGGAGAAAGGGCTCACTCTCCTGCAAATGACATTTCTCCAGTTCAACAGTTTCAGGACCCACCATCCACTGAGGACAACTGTGACTCTCTGCTCCATCAGCCACCAGTCCCCATGCCCACAAACACATCCCCAACCACGGTCTCCTCTTGTCTTCCAGTCACCGTTTTCACTTATTCTTCAACATTTTCTANGTTTTTCTCACAACTGTATTCTTTAAAAAAAAAAAACAGTAATAATAGTGACAGCTTTAGGGGCTGGAGATGCAGCCCAGTGGTATAGGCACACTTAGCATATGAGGTGTTGGGGTTTATCCCCAGAGTCAACTATTCACAGAACTACCACGACTTTCTTACAAATTACAGNTACTTGCTTAGCAATGACTGTTAATGCATTACCCAGACTCCTTCACCTTTCTCTCTGCCTCCTTTTATATGCATGCTACCAAAAGGAAAATCAAGCTATCCGCTCTTCTGCCCAGAGTTTTATGTCCAGCTCAGGTGGGTACAAGCCTTCCTTTATTAATTTAATGTCTCCTTTAAATTTGTATTTCCTTACNTANTGGTGGGATTTAGCACTGTCTTGAGTGATCTAGTGGTGTTNTCCCTTCCTTGTGAATTCACTGTGAATGTCCTTGGCCTAGGGCTCTTCCTGCTGCTGCTCCGCACAGCTCAGTAGTCAGCACACACTTGGTAGAGTGGGTTTTTCTTGCAACATTCTTCTTTTGCTAAATTTCCTCAACGTTGATGTGGTTTGTTTTTAGGANTCCCTCCTCACACCTTGTCCAATTTTCTACTTTGTTGGTCTATGGAAAAGCTATTATTTTTGTCATTTAGTAGGATAATAGTCTTGCTTACTGAACATTTTATGGGTTCTAATAAATACATTTCAGTTGATCTGCTTGTATTTTCTTCTCCGTATGTGTGGGCATGTGTGTGTTCAGCTGTATACACACATACATGTACAGATGTATCTGGGGGCCAGAGGCCGACATTGGGTGCCTTGCTCAATCTCTCCAGCTTATTTTTTGAGACAAAACCTCTCACTAAACGGAGACCTCGCCGATTCAGCTAGACTTGTCCAGCTTAGCTTGAGGGATCGTCTTGTCTCTGCCTCCCCAGCATTGGGACTACAGGTGCACACCANTACCCTGGCTTTTGATCTGTGTGCTGGGAACCTAGTCACAGGTCCTTGGGCTTCTCCAGCAAGCCCTTTACACACTGAGCCATCTCCACTGTATATGTTTGTATTTTCTACCAAGTCATATAGTAATTGCTGATAGTAATTGATCATCATGAGTTTTTTAATATCTGTGTGTGTGTGTGTGTGTGTGTGTGTGTGTGTGTGTGTGTGTGTGTGTGTGTGTGTGTGTGTGTGTACCATGTTATATAAAGAAGTCTGCAGAGGTCAGAAGAGGCATTAGATTCCCTGGAACTGGAGTTACAGACAGTGTAACAGATGTGTGCTGGGAACTGAACCTGGGTCCTCTGCAAGAGCAGTAAGTGCTCTTAACCACTGTGCCATCTCTCTAGCCCTGTCATTTGTGATTTTTAAGATATGTGTTGTTCTTATTTCCTATTTCTGTCCTATCCCAATTTCTAAAACTTCTCAAAGAAGGGAGAACACCACAGGGGTCCCTTTGGCCTTANGCTCCGTCAAGCACAAAGTTGCATCTAAGAAGTTGCATCCACGCAACACTGCCAGATGCTGCTGGCCTCCCTCTCATCTCTCATGCGTTTCCCTGGTGACAATTTCATTTAGGAGAATGAGTTTGCTTGTGTGGCTTTGTCCCTTCCAGGTTCTCTTTGGTTCTGCTACTGAGAAGTATCCTTTGCTCCTACAGCTTCCTGGGAGGGGCCAGCCTTAGTGAGAGTGGGAGGAGGAAGCCAGCCAGCAGTGACTGTGAACGTCGTCTAATTCAGGGATTGCTAGAAAATCATCTGGCTTCAGATCGGAAGCGACATTCTGCAGATGGTTTCATCAGTAATGAGCTGACACTCTGACCCCCTAGGTCTGGCACCTCCTTTCAATTGGTTTCAAACCATGACAGGCAGGAAATGGGGACAGTGAGCTGCTTTATTTTCCCTTTTGACAGTAGTAAAAAATATGTCCCCACATCAGCTAAGATGCTGGCTGTTACTTCCACAATGATAGTCTCTCTCACACTTATTATAGTTTACTACAAGATGTAGCAAGAAATGGATNTTAGAGATTATCAAATGGTGTTGTCAAATCTGTTATTATTTTTAATTATATATATGTGTGTCCATAAGGGGCTATATGAGCCTGAGTGCAAGTGCCCATGGAGATCAGAAAAGGGAGCCAGATTCCCTGGAGCTGAAGTGACAGGCAGTTGTGAGCCACCATCTGGGTGCTGGGAAATGAACTGGGGTCTTCTGGAAGAACAGCAGAGTGCTGGCTAGTTTTATGTCAACTTGACACAAGCTGGAGTCATCTGAGAGAAGGGANCCTCCATTGAGAAAATGCCTCCGTAGATCTGGCTNTAGGAAAGCCTGAAGGGCNTTTTCTTAACCAGTGATTGATGTGGGAAGGCACAGCCTGTTGTGGATGGTGCCACCCCTAGGCTGGTGGTCCTGGGTTCTATAAGAAAGCAGGCTGAGCAAGCCATAAGGACCAAGCTAATTAGCAGCACCCCTCCACGGCTTCTGCTTCAGCTCCTGCCTCCAGGTTCCTGCCCTGTTTGAATTCCTGTCCTGACTCCCTTCTGTGATGAACAGTGATACTGAAGTGTAAACCAAATAAATCTTTTCCTCATGGGAGACCTAGCCCTACCCCTCATCTGCCACATAGCGACATGGTCTGGGAGAGATGCCCTCCCAGACCCACCCCACCCCTGCCCCACCTATCAATGCCTGGGGCAGGTGGGACAGCTGGCCCTGTGGTCATAAGGGTAGGAGAGCTGTCCCTGACCCCTCACCAGCTACAACACTCAGGAGAGCATGACCTGCACCCTGCCAAAGCAGCACAACAGAGACAACCCTGTTACTCAGGGGTGGGTGAGCCAGTGCCTAAATAGGGAGCATGGGGGAGCTGTCCCCATTACACATCTGTCCTGTGGTGGCATGAATGGGGCAGAGTTATCCTCCTCCCCGCCGCCCCTTGCCTATCAACACCTGGGCCAGGTAGGAGAGCTGAGCTAGTGGTCATAAGAGCAGGAGGGCTGTCCTTGACCCCCCATCAACTGCAACACTCGGGAGAGCAGACCTTGAACCTTGACAGAGTGCCACAATAGAGCTAACCCTGTTAGAGCAGTGTGGGTGAGCCAGCCCTGAAGTTGTGAGCATGGGAGAGTGGCCCCAATCTCATCTGCTTTGTGGCACAATGAAAAAGGGAAAGATGCCCTCTCCCCCCACCCATCAATGCCTGAGGCGGGTGGGAGAGTTGGCCCTGTGGTCATAAGAGCCGGAGAGCCATCCCTGACCCCCACCAGCTGCAACACTCGGGAGAACAGGTCCTGCACCTCACCAGGGCAGCACAACAGATCCAACCCTGTTATTGAAGGTATGGGTGAGCCACTCCAGAAATTGTGAGCATAGGACAACTGTCCACATTTCCCATCTAGTGGAGCAACCCTACAGCTGCCCAGACCCAGACCCAGGGTTATGACTTGGTCTGCCCCAACATCCACCCCGTCTGTGATCTGCTGGAGCACATGAAGGAACCTGACCCACAGACCCAAAGCTGCAGGATCTCCACAACACAGGGCACCCACGGGATGTCCAGGAAGAGTCCTAGTGGGGGCCCAGCTTCAAATGTGTAGTGGAGACCAGGAGCCTCAAACCAGACCAATGACTCCTTACAGTAAACACTTGTAAATAGAGATGTATGGACCNAGGAGTATGCAGCATGAGTTGTTGGGTCGAGCTGCAACTTCCATGATGAGATGTTTTAATTCATTCCCCTTTTTTTAAATTTTTCTCATTTTATTTTCTTCATTTATTTTTCTCTTGAATTTTGTTTTATTTGGAGAGGGGTGCAAGGTGGAGGGTGAAGCAAAGAGACAAGGAAATAAATGGGGTCAAGATACATAATGTGAAAATACATAGAATAAATAAGTTTTATTAATAAAAAAACTTAAAAAAATTTAAAGAAATCTTTTCCCACCTAAGTTGCTTTTAGTC
This sequence comes from Neotoma lepida, assembly GCA_001675575.1. Taxonomy (NCBI): domain Eukaryota; kingdom Metazoa; phylum Chordata; class Mammalia; order Rodentia; family Cricetidae; genus Neotoma; species Neotoma lepida. The sequence continues at coordinate 279,164 of LZPO01017354.1, read as the reverse complement.
ATGCTGTTTCAACACAGTAATGGTCACCCTAACTAGGACAAGCAGTGTGACCTGAGTCAATGATTTCCTGCCTGGTTCTTCATGAGCCAAGTGAGGACACAAAAGTCCCTGCCCCTGAGCTCTGAGAAAAGAAAGCATAATGATAGCCACAGGACTTTAGAAACGGGCAGGCACATGCCAGAGCTGTCATCAGCCTGGAGTGTAAGGTTTGCTATGTTCTCCACCCAGCAAGTGCCTGGCCTAAGTCAGGATTCAGAAGGAGTTTACCAGTGAAGTGTGGTGGTACACACCTGGATTCACAACCACCTTTGAGAGGGCTAAGGTAAGAGGGTCACCATGAATTCAAGACCATCCCAGACTACTGAGTGAGACCCTGTCTCAAAACGATAAAGCAGGGGAGTGGAGTTACTGAATGAAATCCAGGTGTTTGTTCTTGAGAACACACCCTCACCTCCATCTGGGCAGCACAATGCTTAGACCTTCAAAGTCGAGCCCCTCAGAACGGAAACTCCTGCCCAAGTCACCAGAAATACCTAACATGCCTGGCTGGTGTCAAAACACAGAGAAGAGTGAGTGGCCCTGCTTCCTCACTGCACAAATAGCTGCCATGAAAACCACTTCACTACCCACTGAGCTGAGGGACAAGCCAGTCCTGACACAGAACAGTGAACATGTTCACTCTAATGCCTTGGTTAAAACCTTTGCCCTTGAAAAGGTTTGAGAGACACAGCTAGAAAAAAACAGAGATTTTTCAGCCAGATTGTACAGTGCCTAGCTCCTCCAGCTCTCNGTTAGGGAAGCCACTAGAAAGATCAATTAGATTCTTCTTTATTGCTATAACAAAATACCTGAAGCAGGCGACNTTATAGAGTAGAAAATTTCCCTGTGTCTCAAGGTTCTGGAGGTACAAGGTCAAANGACTCATCTAGTGATGGCCTTTTTGCTGGTAGAGTCCCAAGGTGGTCTCTTGTGTGACAAGAGACATGGAGCATTGTGTATGTGTCTCTCTCTTCTCTTACAAAACCACCCAGACTCAATCATGAAAGCCACTCTAATGGCTTTCATCTTAATCACTTTCCAAAAGTCCTACCTTGAGCTGGACATGATGGCTCATGCCTGTAACCCTAACACTGGGAAGGCTGAGGCAGGAAGATGTCGAGTTTCAACCTGACTGAGCTATATAGGGACACCTTGTGTCATAGTCCTTCAGACCCCCCATAANTGGCTAAATTTCATCATAAATGCGGGCAGACAAAGGTCTGAGGAGATGACTTAGTGTAGTGCCTGCCACACAAGCTTGAGGACCTGAGTTCTCTAGCATCCATACAGAAGNCGGGCATGGCGATGAACACTTACAGCCCCAGCACTGGGGGTGACAGACACAAAGCTTGCTGGTCAGCCAGGCCAGATGAATCAGTGGACTCCAGGATCAGTGAAAGACCCTGCTTCAGTAAACACCGTAGAACCATTAT
>LZPO01017354.1:252085-267838 GCA_001675575.1 Neotoma lepida | reverse complement strand
GAAGCAGGAGGTGATCCATGGCAGGGAAGAGAAACGGAGATGTTCCCCACCAACTCTGCTGCTCACCCGGCCAGAGACTGTGGGGGCTGGGAGACCCTGCTCGCAGCAAAATGAAATTAAACCTTTCTAAGTACTTATAAATCAGAACCTAATGACACTATCCCACCACCAGCCTGAGCATTGCTCTTATTACTTTGATTCACAAGCCAGGAAAAGATCCGGAATTATGCACAAATTATTGTCCCATCTTCTTAATTAACGCTGATTGCAAAATTCTTGCTAAAGTCCTTGCTAACAGACTCAATTATGTACCGCCTGAATTGATTCACCCAGATCAAGTGGAATTTATTAGAAATACACTTTCCTACAATAACATCAGATTATCTTTGAATATAGTTAAATTATTTAGGAATAAGATGGCTATGGCAGCCGCTCCTGCACTAGATAACACAAAAATACCTGGAATTAGAGTGTTTCTTTGCTTTCTGCTAGGCACATACCCTAGGCGCTTACTTGTCCCAGAAGCAGGTTGAGTCACACTGTGAGGAGATGAAATGCACACCTTAAAGCTAATGGTCCAGCTTCAAAGACGTATGGGCAGCAAGAAAAATCCTACCGGGTCGNGTCTCCGCCACCACCACACACACCCCCAGGACGAACCGTCCCTACTGTCCCTGCCTGTGGAACATGGTGAAATTGCAATTAGACTAAATCAGGATATTTTCAGAATCAAAATGGAGAAACAGACTAATAAAACGGTAATGTATGCTGATGGCATCTTCCCATTAGCATCACTGCCAAGCACGCTGGAAAGCTTGGTTTGGGAAGAACAAAAGGGAAGCGGGGAATAGGAGAGAGGTTTTCTGCCTGCCCAAGATGACTCCAGATCCTGAAATGGTGCTCTGCCTCAAAAACATGGCAAAGGCAGAATGCCACGGCAGGCACACTCTCTGTAGCCAGGGTCTCCCTTCCTAGTCCCACGCATCCCTGCCTTTTGATGCCAACATCAGGACCTGGATATTGGGGTGGACCAAGCTTTGGCCTTCTTCCCCACATCCAACTAGACAGTGGTCAATATTTTCAGACCAGGTGGATTATGGGATATTCATGTTGGCCTTGGATGGATGAACAACTGTCCAGAGGCTGTAATGACAAAGAACACAGAAGTGGATGAGGTACACACAAAGTCTGAGACGTTGTATAGGGCAGTGGGACCCAAAAGACCCAAGGCTATAGGCATCAGAGCAGAGAGAAGAGTAGGAACTGTTGTGTGAGACTGCAGTCCAAGGCTTTAGTGCTGACACTCCTCTGAAAAGGTGGTGAGCAGCCATTAGGCAGAGGAATGGAGGCATATGATTTGGAAAGAAAACTTAAAATTCTTTAACATACGTAGGAAGGGTGAAATCAGAGAGATTGGTGCCAAGACACATGCCACCTTGCTTCCCCACCTCTCCCTCCCTTACTGATAAAATCCTTAGGACAGTGCCATGTGCCCAAGCATGCCCCCCTTCCTGACACTGGGGCTGATCTTGTTCTCATCTACGAAAGACTTAACAGCAGATCAAAGAGGAGGTGGAGGGGGAGGGGGGACACAGTAAACCTGAAAACATATCAGCATAAAGTTCCCAACCTGAAGAACAGAAAGGAAAATGAATGAAAATAAAATGACCGTGGACTGTCACATAGTATAAAAATCTGACATGCACAGCTGGGGTCCAAGAAACAGGCAGAATGGGATAAGAAAAAAAAAAAAGATCAAATGCCATGCTTTGTTGACACTCGTGGGAGACCTGCCCCTCTCTGAACAGAAACAGAGGAGGAGTAGATTGGGTGGAGAGGAGGTGGGGGAGGGGATGGGAGGAGACGAGGGAGGGAAAACTGCCATCAGAATGTAAAATAAATGAATAAATTTAATAATATTTTNAAAAAATGATCAAGGGACTAACTACCCCACATTTTCCAGAATGAGTGGTTAAAGATATGAACTTACAGATCCAAGTTCTGTACACCCAAGGCAGAGATGGGGGAAGGGTGTGCCTGGATGTCTGGGCATTTGATTACCATGGGANAGTCACATTTGCCTCGTAATAAAGAGCATGTTCCTTTGGCAGGAGTGGAAAGCAGATTTGGAGATGAGTTGGTATAATGCTCCTTTCCACAAGCCAGCAAAGGTTTCTGTGACAGCTGGTGTTCTTTGTCGACTTGGCAAACTAGAATCACCTGAGAGATGCACCTATGGGCATGCCCACTGTGGGCGGCACCATCCCCTGGCTGTAAAAGTGGAGAAAGGGAGCTGACACAGTCATCATCTTCCACTTCCTGATTGTGGATGTGATGTGATGGTGGCTTCAAGCTCCTGCCACCTTTACTGCCCCACCATGATGAACTTCACTCTTGGTCTGTGAGCCAGAATAAGACTTTTCTCTCTTCAATTGTTTTTCTCGGGATATTTTATCAAAGCAACAGGAAAAGAAACTAAGACAGTCCCTACTACCCACAGCNAAAGTCAGCCAACTGGTTTTNTGAATCAAGTTTTATTGGCACACAGCCATCTTCTTTGTTTACAAATAATCTCCAGCTGTTTATATAACCCAAAGACAGAGCTGAGTAGTTGCCATAGAGATCATGAAGCTNATAAAACCTAAAACATTTACTGTCTGGTGCTTCACAGAGAAAGTTTGGCATCCTCTATCCAACAACACATGGTTTAAGTTTTAGGCCAAACACTGGGCGACCTACCTGCCCCAGCCATTCCCTTCCAGTCTCCTTTCACCTGCCAGATATGACTCCAAAGGCTGACCCACACCCCAGTGCTTCCCTTAGCCTGCTGGGAGACAAGTGTCTCTTGGGGAAGTGTTTGACACTGACATTGACTGCTAACCTTCAGAAATGTTTGCAGCAATTTGATACAATAGCGCAGTTTCACAGGTGTGGTTCATGGACTTCCAAGTCTATTTTCATTTTGTTTTCTCCAGTAATTACTTTTTAATGGATCTGGAAATCAAGTCTATAACAAATTGGGAAACCTCCAAAAATAAATGAAAATGAAAGCCCTGGTCCTTCACCTCAGGTGGTTGGAAAACTAAACTATACCTCAACAAGGGGGTCAGTCCTGAAACCCTCTCAGCCTCTGAGACCTTCNGGCTCTCTGGATACTGGAAGCATATCAATTCCTCCTTCCAGGAAGCCCTGGGGTTCACAGTCAGATAATGGGGAGAGCTGGCCTCATGGGATACTGGCTAGAATCAACCTAGAGTGCANGCTTAGTGGAAGCACTGACATGGGCTGACCCTGCAGCTTTGGAGCCCATGTGGCTTGTCACAGTTTTCAGGTGAAAACATNAGGATCTCTCCACGGTACCTGAAGCCATCATTACTCCTGGCTACANTGGAAAAGATACTAGTGAGTGAGGTGACTCTTTACAGATTCTGAGGGAGCTGACAACTGGAGTGCCAAGCCTTTCTTACAAGTGGGAGTTTCGGCCTGTAACAACCCCAGCTCCAACCCTCAGGCCTTCTGCCAGGCGGGTTGTTTTCTCCCTATATCCCTTCCATCTGGACTCCAGAACGCCACCTTTTAGATGACACCCTTGGCATCATAGCACTGTGCCTCCTTCTCAGTGAAGAATACCAGAGTTTGCTCCCCTGCAGCAATCAGGGAGGAAGCACACACCCCAGAGAGAAACACACCAGCTTCCCACCACTCTGTGCAGATGCCACCTTTGGAAGGCACCTGCTGTGGCCTCCAGCTACTCNGACACCTTACCTTACCCTAGGTACCCAAGGCACAAATGCTTAGGCCTCTGATGATGCAGTTCCAGTCACTGCTAATGGCTACCTTGTCCATCTCCCACTAGACTCACAATCCTTCGAGGCAGGAACTCCCACACTATCTATCTATCCATTTGCTTCTAGTAACTGAAGCATGCTTCATACACATTAACTCCATACATGTANGTCTCCAGTCCATTAGAAATGAACCCTTCATCAGCATCAACAGACTTCCAAAACCCACTCTTCCAAGAAACCCTTTCATGATTTAACAAGAATATGTAACTGACATTGTGTTTTTTGAGATATGGTCTCATTTAGCTCAGGCCGACCTCCAATTTGCTACGTAGCTGAGCTTGAACTTGAACTATGACCTTGAACTTCCGGTCCTCTTTCTTCCACCTCCTACGTGCTGGGATTACAGGCATGCTCCATCACATCCAGTCTTATGTGGTGCTGGAGCTTGAACCCCGGGCTTGATGCATGCTAAGCAAGCATTCTATCAACTGAGCTACATTTTCTGCACATGTATATGTGTCTGGTATGCATGTGTATGTTCAAATGTGTGTGGGAACGTGTGTGTGTGCAGGTGTGAGTGCATGTGAGGGCATGCGGAGGGCAGAGGTTGGTGTGGGTTGTCTTCCTTGATGACTTGTCATCTTATGTATCGAGGCAGACTCTCTTGATTGACCCCAGAGCGNGGGAATCCCGTCTCTGCCCAGAGCATTGGGAGTACAGGTGGTTGGCCATGCCCACCACGCCAGTCACTTTTGTGGGTACCAAGAGTCTGAACGCAGGTCCTNATGCTTGTCAGCACTGTACTCACTGAGCCATCTCTCCAGCCACCCAACTTACACTTTAAATTAGTAAGTTTGGATATTGTGTTTGTTTAATATTCATTTAGTTTATGTAGGTTTTCCTGTTGGAGGTTTAATGCCATTTTTTTCCAATAAGAACTAAGTCCAGGGCTGGCAAGATGGCTCGGTGATAAAGGTGCTTACCTCCAGGTGTGACACTCTGAGTTCTGGAACCCACATGGTGGAAGGGAAGAATAGACTCTGAAACCTTTCCTCCGACCTCCACACATGCCCATAGAGCTTGCTTGGGTGCTCGCTGGCACATGAACTCAGAGGCAATCATATGTGCACGTGGATACACACACACACACACACACACACACACACACACACACACTAAGTAAGTCAATATATATGACAAAAGAAAACTTCAAAGAGAGAAGTCCAAAGAATTTCCCATCCATCAGAGGAAACTGGCTTTACTTGGCCCTTCTTAAAAGAACGGGAAGAGACCCCAGTAACTTCTGGTTTCAAACAGGGGCACAGAGCTCACTCAGCACAACAATCAGACTAAACCAACTTCAAGAGGGAAGCATCCTGCTCCCCGTGTGAGATCCACAGCAAACAATCAGGCCGAGCATGCAATTTGTCTCAAGAGGCAGAAGCTGCAATTTTACCACGTCATTAAATCCCCAGGACAGTTGCAAAGAGAACGCCGCCTCCTTGGGCATGGAACATAGTGCCAGGCTCCTCAGCACTATGCCTATGGTCTATAAATGTCCTCCCAGAGTTGTTGCCACGTGGTCCTGCACGAGGAGTATTTGGTGGCTCTGCCTTGCGTTCAGCCACAGTGGCAGCTCACGTTCAAGGGCACCTTTGCATCCTGGGCCCCAAAAAGCACTTGTGGCTGTCTGCGCAAATGTCTGACCCTTAGGTGAAATCANGTCAGTGGTGGGGCTAGACCTTGCTGCTTTACATTGTCTGTGCTGGGCTGTGTAGCACATCGGGGAAAATAAGTTCCAGGGGTGGTTTGCCCTCCCCCCTGCCCGTACGTATTGAGTTCCTCTGCACGATGGAAATGAGATTTCTTAATAATGTGAAATTGGTACAGATAATTTAAGTCATTATTAATAGATACACTTGATCTGAGGAAGTAAATGTTTTAATGTTTTGTTAAATGAGGTGTGCTGTATTCACATTGTCATTCAGAGAAAAGGTTAAGGCACTTTAACATCCCTCATGTTAATGTCTGTGCAACTAACGTAGGGAGCTGTGTCTTGGAAGTCAAACGTGGGGTGTTGCACACCTGCCATGCTTCCCATTTAAAACAGTAATGATAAAAGTAAACGCAGAATGTGGGATGAAGGAAGGTGGCCTTCAGAAACTGCCAGAGAGACTGTGATGAGAAAGGGGTAGTGAGAGAAGCCAGTAATCCAGCCTGCACCTGTGGGGCTGTTGGAAGAGACACCATCAGCCTGGGGTCCAGTGGAATCTAGAAGGTGGCAGTATTAGATACTTTTCTGTTGCTGTGATAAAATGCCATGGCCAAAAGGAACTTTATTTGGGCTTACGTTTCCAGANGGTTATATGCCATAATAATGGCGAAGGTGTAGCAACAGGCCACCGGAGCAGGAAGCTGAGAGATCACATCTCCACTACACGCAAGATGCAGAGAAGGCAAACTTGAAGTGGAATGAGGCTATAAACTCTTAAACCCAGGGACATACTTCCTCNAGTAAGGCTCCATGACCTGAAGGTTCCAGAACCTCCCCCAAACATCACCACCAACTGGGAGCCTATGGGGGACATTTCTCATTCAAACCACCACAGTGGCCATTTACAGAAAGGGCCACACTGCCTGGGCCAGCGAGGCAAGTGAGTGTGTCTAAGAACACGTGCAAAGACTCTGAAGTGTCCATGTGACTGTGACTTCTTGCCCNTACTTCCTTGGACACTTGGCCCCAGCAGGAAACCAGATACGTTCTAACGGCCCAGGAAGAAAGCCTAGCATTGGTTCTACCTTGAGAGCTGGGAAATGGCAGCCATGTCCTGCTTCAGAAGCTCTTCCTCTNGGCTGGGCCTCAGAGAAAACTGCTGCTGAAGAGAAAGAGACAACCCCGTCATCAAGCCACTGCCCACCATTCAGACCTGGCTGGACTGTCCCACGAAGTCCCAAGAGTACCAATATTTAGATGCTGTTTGGGAGACAAAGGTAACCTTTTGTCAATTCCGTTACAAGAAACCAAGATCCTGGCACCCCATGAAGATAAGAATCACCACTCAGACTCCACCATGTGTGCAACCCGTTGTCATTGCAGGGTAGAAGTCACCTTCATTTCACTGGATCCAGAGGCAAAAAAAAAACCTCTCTCATCAGCTGTCTCCATGACAAGATACAGGAAAGATGAACTTGTGTCCCTCCTGAGGACAAAGCATCATGCTTATTATTTAAAGCTCCAAATAAGATTCTCTGCAATATGATATTCAAATCCAGTACCACCTGGCTCATGGATGGAGAGGTGACTCCTCATTCTCACTCTGACAAAAGCTGGGCATCCTCTCCTTTTGTTTTTCCCTTCCTTCTCCTCCGTTCACTCCACNCTCTGACATTTCATTTGTTTGGTGCCCTGCCACGGTTTACCACACAAACAAGGCTTGCACCATCAAAGACGAGCTATTTGTTAGTTCGTCTGAAGAAATAAAATTATTATATCTGCCAACTTGGGGCAGATTAAATTCATTAGCAATCTTCTCTCCTGGAGAGAACAGCCTCAGAAGAATTTGTAGGTAGGACCAGCTCCTTGGTCAGAACATTTGTGGAACCTCACTGCAAGAAACGAGAGGTTTTAATGGCGACACCCGAGACAGGCAGAAGAGGAACTGAAGAGAAAGGTCTGCTAAGGCTGTGTGAAAACCCACTCCCATCTTCANTGTAACTGCTAATGTTGATAANTGATTAATTAGTAATCTAACTGGGCAACAAGACACTAGCCAAGAAAAATCAGACCAACTGTGGGCCAATGTGGAGGCAGAACAGATGTGTGCTACCTTCCAAACAGAGATCAAAGGAGACCCCAGGGGNNAAAGCACAGTTGCCTGGGGACTCCAGGAAGGACTCACGGTTCTGAAAGCCCAAGTAAAGTGAACTTGAACTGACCCTTCACTGACACAAGTCACTGATACAAGACACACTTCTGTACAGACATGCTTTGATGGTTTAAAATAACTCCAAATAACTTGCTACATTTGTGTCACCTAAATTTGGGTGCAAACATCAGTATGCCCTTGGCCTCTAGAGCCATAAACAGGAGGACTCAAAGCCATCAGTAGCAGTCTAATGCCTGATTCACAAGAAACAGGATCCTTCCTATGTGCCTGGAGTTTCCCGACTGCCTTGGAACACTGACTCCGCCCACTGCTCTGGCCTGCTGAGGTCATTTGGAACCTGATTGCATCCCCGAGGCTCCCCATTTCCCCTCCTATATTCATATTCATACAAATCACTAATCAATGGACATGCAAGGCAGGCCTGAAGGCAGCATTTTGCAGTGTCCCTTGCTCCCTTCTGGAGCATGATCTCAACCTGGCTACAGATAGAAGCACTCAGAACGTTCCCAGTGGTCCCAATGCCCAGGCCTCAGCCCAGCACAGCACAGGAGCATGTCCAGGCTGGGGNCCTGTCGTCCCTGGCCTTTCTAGCTCCTCCGGTGATCCCATTTTGCAACTGCTCTACTGTGAATCATTCAGCCAGATTTTCTTCCTCAAAGAACCAGAGTTTTTCATCTCTGAAGTCTTCAGGATACCACCCAGTTGGGTTGAAGTACCTTTGCCTCACCCCACTGCACAGNAATGAACAATCACATCCCAAACCACACTTTGTTCTGCTCACCTTGATAGACTCCCGCTGACCCCCAGATCTACAAGTGACACTCGTTTTTGAAACACACCCAGACCATCTTTCCTAATCCCGTGGAGGCTTTNCCAGACAGACCCAGTGTGATGTTCCCTNGTCTAAAGAATCTCAATTTGTTCTGTGTAGTGTAGTGGTAAGTTTCTCCTTTCCCGCCCAGCCCGAGGGTCCTGCCCAGCCCTGCGGTCCCACTCAGCCCCGTGGTCCTGCAGCCATTTATGAAATAATCATTCAGAGTTGTAAATTATTATTTACAAACTGTATGANCTATGGCAGGCNTCTNGCTAGCTAGCTCTTTCATCTTAAATTAACCCATTTCTATTAATCTATGCTTTGCCACGTGGCCACGGTGTTACCGGTCTGCTGGCATCTTGCTGCTCCTTGGGAGGTGGCTAGGCGTCTCTCCTTATTCTCCTCTCATCTCTCCGTATCTCTGCTTGGATTTCCTGCCTGCCTCTAAGTTGCCTTGCCATAGGCCAAAACAGCTTTATTTACTAGCCAATGGGAGCAACACATATTCACAGCATACAGAAAGACATCCCACAGCAGTTTCTGCATTTGAAAAGTAAAGTCTCTGGTCCTTCTATTTGACCATAGTTCCTCAGGTTTTGACAGTTTTTCAGCAACTTATCCACAAATGCACATTTAAAGCAAGTTTGGTTTCCGTGTGGCCTAGGCTTGGCGAGGAAAGCAAAGTCTGAGTCGATTCTTGGGACTGTGCGTTGATTTTGACTGAGTTGAAAGGGGTGAGGATGAGAGGAAGAAGGGTAAAGGGAAAAGAAAGAGAGGCGGCAGGGAAAGAATATGTGGGAACACTTGGCCACACTGGGTGTACCTGGGCAGTGTCACTTAGAGGCGGAAGCAGAAGGAGGCCAACCCAGAGCACTGGGTCCGAAAGGAGTGTCACTTTCACCCCTGTGGGACTTCCCACAGCTGGTGGGGAGGAAGACTAAGTGGCTCTTGTTAGGGTATTCCAGACAGTTTGGTTTTTCCTGTGTGATCCTTGCAGATGGGGTTTTCATCTCTGAACCTCTGAAACCTTACAACATACCCCATAAATGCAATAATGTTTGGTGAATGACCAAAGGAAAGAATGGGTTGGTTTCCAGGTTGGTTGGTTTATTTATTTAATGTGATAGTCAACAATGCTTCTATTCTTGTTCTGGAAAAAAAAAAAGTCAGCTCAGCTCTCTGCCCGGTCTGTGAAGTCATCTTCATGTCCCACTTGCAAAGGCAGCACTGCCTGCCAGGAGTTATTTTTAAAGTTTACTCCCTAGCTACTGAATTCCAGCTCAGACATCGAGTGAACTGGCTAAAACACACAGGAAGCTAAATTTAGCTTAGAGCGCAGCCCATTTCATCCCTCCAGCCCTCTTAAAAACATCCAATGACAGATTACAACGGGTTGGAAAACATCCTCCAGTTTAAAGTGAGGGGCAAACTCATGTTGCCCCATATTCCAGCTGCACTGAAGCCTCAAGAAGTGGATCTGATTACCATCCATTTCAGGAGAATAAGATGTGCGGTGCCTGCATTCGGAACTGGAAAAACTTAAGGTTGCTGCTGGAATGAGCAGAGGTGCTGATGGCCAAGCCCCTCCAACCACACTGTCTCTCATCAGTGAACCCTCTGCCTCTCTGCACAGCCAGCATCCCTTATCTACCTGTGTGGAGGCATCCCTGGTGGATGGACAGCCAGCCATATCCTAGTATATATATCCTGAGGCCCTCCTCTGTAGAGCAACTGAGTCCAAGCATCACAGGCAGGCTCTGACCATTGGGTCAGCCTGCGCACGCCCACCTGTGCCTGTGACTCAGGTCTGTATCAAGAGCAAAGACAGGTATATTGTCTTTCTTGTCACTGTGACAAAATATTCATGAAAAGCAGTCTAGCAAGGGAAGGGTTTATTTGGGTTCAAAGTTTGAAGGCACAGTCTACATAGCAGGGAGGGTACGATGGTAAAAGTCACTCTAGCTGTGGCTGCGGGAGCATGGGGCAGGAGGCTGCTCGTATGTTGTCCATAACCAGGAAGCAGAGAAAGATGAACACTGTGCTCAGCTCCCTTCCTCCTTTCCACTCAGACCAGGACTCCAGCCAATGAGATGGTGCTGCCNGCACTACAGGCGGGTCTTCCCACCTCAGTTAAACCCTTTGGGAATACCCTTGTAGGCACACCCAGAGGTTTGTATCCATGCTGATTCTAAATCTAGTCAAGTTAACGATGAAAATTAACTATCAGTTCCTCCCTTCGTCAGCTCGACACCCAAATATGTCATTTTNAATCATCATATTCCACCTAAAGCTTCATCTTCATCTCATGATGCAAAGAGCATTGAGTTCATTTCCCAATGTCTCCACGGTCTTTAATGGTCCAAACACTGTTCAAATGTCTGGGACCGAGCAGCTGGCTCAGTGGATAAAGCATTTGCCATACAAGCGCAAGGACATGAGTTCAGATCCCGTGATGCCCACAGAAAAGCCAGGCAGGCATGAGGGCTGCATGCAATCCCAGNACTAAGAAAGCAGAGATAGGAGGAGTAGCCTGGGCAAGCTGGCTACCTAGACCACCTAAATTAGCAAGCTTGGGATTCAGTTGGAGATACAGCCTCAACAAATAACAACAAATAAAATGGAAAGCTACCATTAATTTCAGGCCTGTGCATGCATGTGCAATCCACAAGTATATGCACACACACACACACACACACACACACAAAGTGTGTTCAAAGTCTCATCTGAGATTCAAGGCAATCTCCTTTCTTCTTTCTTATTTATTTCTTATTGTTGTGTTTGTGTGTCAGGGAGTGTGTGGAGATCAGACGACAGCTTTGTGGAGTTGGCTTTTTCCATCTACCTTTATGTGGGTTCCAGGGATTGGGTTGACAGGCTTTGTGAAACAGGTGTTTATCTGCTGAGCCATCTCGCTGGCCCTCAAGACAAGCTCTTAACTATGAGCTTCTGTAAAATATAAAAGCAAGTCACANACTTCCAATATCCAACAGCACAGAGTAAACATCCCCAGTCCAAGAGGGAGGGAGGGAGGCACAGAGATAAAAGACCAGGCCAAAGCAAGACCAAACACCAAGTCTTATAAGACAGGACAAACACCAAGTCCCACAACTCCGTATCTGCTGTCTGAGCTCTAAACCCACCCTCCAGCTCCTCAGTCTGCAGCACACATTGATTCTCCTGGGTGAGCTCTACGCTGTGCCTGAAATCTCCTCAGTGGACATCCAATGATCCCAGCATCACCAATGTCCCGAGGTCTCCAATGAAACTTGGGCTTCACCATCACAGCATTGGACAATGGCTTCCCATGACCTCCTTGCAGAGAATCTAACCCTGCCACACATCACATGACCTTGGCTGCTTTCTGGAACCTCTGTACAAGTCTCCATNATGCCCTCACTCTTCTTTCNGGACCACAAAACCAGCGCCATGTGCACTACACTACAAATTTTGCTATCAGCTTGAGGTATAGTCTGGCTGTCTTGAAACACAGTCTTAATGGCCTGTTGTCATTCCTCAGAAGCCATCTACCTTTATTGGAGACAGATCTTTGGTTGGTCTGGAAATATCACTAATTAATTAGGCTAAGCTGGCTGGCCAGGGAGTCCCAGGGATCCGCCCATCTATGCTTCCCCAGTCCTGGGAATACAAGCTTACATCACTGGACCTGACTTCTTTTTTACATGGGTTCGGGGTATTGAACTCAAGTCCTCTGCTTGCAAAGCAGGCACTTTATTGATTGGGCCATCTCCAAAGCCCCTTGAAACTGTCAAACATNTCTCCACATAGAAACCACTGTTGGGGCCCAAGGGCTATACATACTGGGAGCAAAGGGCTGGTATGGGCAGACAGCTTTCTGCTTCAGCCTCCTTCAAGTGACTCACAGGAGCCACCACATCCTTCCTTCAGCATCAAACCAAGTTCCAGCCACAGGACCTTCTCTGCAAAGCAACTTCTAGCAGTTCTGCTGCAGCTCTGAGCAGATCCCACTGTCAGCCCTGGGATCTGGGCAGTATGGCCTGCTGGACAGGGAGCAGGTTCTGAAACACAAATGTAATGGGCCTGGAACACAGCTTGACCACATCATTGAGCAATCCTGGCCCTGCCTCTTTCTCTCCAAGCCCGTTATCCCAAGCGGATCCCACAATCCTTAAGTAGCAGCAGCCATGCAAGCAGGGCCTCCTGTGTCTTTCCTCTGAGCTGAAGACCCTTACTTACCATTTTTAAATATGATATTTTTCTAATCTGAGAGAATATTATTTATCTGCTAAATATTTTGGCCACTGAGGTCATATTTACAAACTAGTCACTTAACCTGCACAAACAAGTATCATCAATGTTGTGTAAGGCTGGGGTCACCTGACCAAACTGAATAAGAGAAATGCTGCGTCTGTCTGTCTGTCAGGATAAATGCATGTGGCTGGTGTCTGTCTTTGACTCAACATGTGCAGAGCAGCGCTGAGACGGGCAGAAGCATTTTTTCCCTTTGGGCTTAGCATCTATACAATCACAGCGGGGAGTGGACGAGGTGACATCTCAGTGGTCACATGACCCTGGTCATATCAAGTAACCATTATCACATCGGAACCCACAGGAGTTATAAATACACTGCCATGGGGCTCCAACTGGAGGACAATTGAGTAATGACAATAGAAATAGCCCACTCTCCATAAGGCCTTCTTCCTCTGCTAAAGAACCTGTTCTGAAATCAGTTGCTCTGCGATGGAGAGACAACCAGACCCAATTGGAAGAAAACTGCAGATCTTCCAGAAGATGAACGGAGGGCCTCAAGGTAGAGCTGGGACTCCTGAGCTTGAGTTCCATGCTGCATTGGTTGCAGGAGACCTGGACCGTATTCAATCTCTTATGGACCAGTTCTTCCAGGATGCCAGTGTGGTGTTTGAGATCAGTAATGGAGAGATGGAATGGCAGGTGACATCCTTGGCCACCTTTGGGCTCTCAGGTACCCTGCTTCCTCTAAAGCTCAGCTGTGCCTCTTTAACACTCTGGGGACGTGTGCATGCTGTGTGAAGGTTGAGTACACAGACTCTGCCTTTTGGGAGCATCCGTAACCAAGGGAGCTCTGTAAACAAACCTAGTCTGGTGGGTGATGGGCTAGGAAAAGGAAAATGATGGGTGAGAAGTGATNTTGGATGTGTCTCTTGTCTTGAAAGCAAAGCTTGGTTTAGCTGTTGATCTTGGCAGCTGAGGGAACTACAGAAGACTAGACAGACCTCTGGCACGAAGCTCTGTGTGAGGTCCTTCTATGAATCACTGAACACTACTGGAACTTGTCAGTGTGAGTGACATCCTAAAACCCAAACAGCATCAACAGAGGGAAGAACACTAGGCTCCCAGCAGACTCTCCTCTTGGAACCTAGAGAAGCTTGAAAACAAGGAAGAAAGGGGAAGTAAATCCATAGATTCTTGTGTTGTGTGTCAGGGCANACTCAGGCCACTCGGATGTGGCTGCTACGTGCTGAGCCATCCAGATGTACTCAGGCTTTGGGGCTGGCAGGTTGTACCAGGCACCCACCTGACATGTGCTGCTGTGTTGAAATCCACCACAGCTCTGGCAGAGCATGGGAATTTGAGGATCTGTAGCCAGTGTCCCAAGTCCTAATCTGGGAGCTCTACAGGCTAAGCATGTAGAAAGGTGATCCTTTATCAGCGTGTTTCTGTGTATACCTCTCAGGAGAAGGGGGAACTGAACCCCAAACACCGCCTAAGACCTATGCAGTTTGTAACAAACATGGGGCCTGCTGGCTGGGTGGTGTCAATCCTNGTCTGGACTGTACCACCTCCTAGTGGGATCTTTCTGGGCATCCCTCCTTCACCTGCCTCACACCAAGAATGTCAGCTGCTTGAATGCTAAGCCATGTTTATTTTTCAAATCACATGCTACCCAACCCTGGACTCACATGTGCCCAAATGGCAAGCCACCCTCCCCTGTCCCGGGGGTGGTGGTGGTGTTAATTTAACCCACCTTTTTCATGTTGCCAAATCTAAAATTTAGTTCCTTTTCTCCCCTATAGTCTTTTGACCCCTGTATTCCACACCTTTCTAGAACACATCTGCAGGGCAGGACATTAGGATGTGCTGAAGGCAGAGNACCATGGAAATGGGAGTCCAGTTAGTCAGCCCCAGCTCAGTGAGGATCAGGAAAGCAGGGGTTCGGGGGATATTAGGTTCCTTGCTCTTTTGCCCAGTCACCTGACTCCCCAGAGTGGAAACAGCCCCTGAGAAGTTGATTCTTCAGACAGAATCTCTCATTGGCCTGAGACTTGTCAACTAGGCTAGGTTGTCAGATCAATGTGCCCAAATGTCTTCCTTCTCCATCTCCCTAGCACTGAGAGCACAAGCATGGACCACCATATGCAGATTTTGTATGTAGTTTCTGAANATGAAAGCTAAGTCCCTGTATTTTAAGAGCAAGCGCTTCACCAACCGCACCANGTCCCGGGCCCAGAAGTTTAGGTTTTCTGGTTAGTGTGAAGGAATCTTATCAGTACAGCCCAAGACTTAGGGAGTCTTGGCTCAACAGGGTGGGCATACAGAACTGTGGGGGCTGGGGAAGGCAACAGAGTAGGCTAGGAACTTCGAAGGCTCTGGAAAAGTGAGTAGACTCTGTAACTTGGGGAATATACCAAAGTAGGAGTCTAAGGTGTAGTCCCTGGGGAAGGCAGGGGGTCGCTCTCCTCAAGGAAGATCCAGCCCATCCGTTATCAGACTGTTTTCCCTAGAAAAGAGAGCCCAAACCCAGGCACCCCCCCGACATGCACACACACANANTCCCTGGGTCTCTGACTACTGTCACTCCACACCAGTGATGACAGTCCCTTCCCCACTTTCCCCACTGAGCAAACAGCAAGCTCAAGGTTGGGCCTTTGGGACAAGAGAAGGCTGGGATTCTCTGCCACATGCAGGTAGGTAATTAATGAGTGTGGGCTTTCAAAACAGCCCAGCATGTGTCCCAGGAAGGAGGTGGCCTCAAAAAGGGTCTCCTGTACAGCTCATTACAGGCACCTTATCGATTCTTCCATCATTACAGAAAGCCTTCCTGCCATGTGAGTGTCTGTCCCTTGATGATATTCACAGGGGACACCTCCCCCACCCCACAGGTGCTCCTGGCCACTAACAACCTTGCCCTGGCTTTATGAAAGCAGAGAAGTGTTCAGAGAAGCCAAACACACAGCATCTGCTCATTCGTCCATCGAGAAGGAACAGCCCTACACACACACACACACACACACACACACACACGCAC
>LZPO01017354.1:236645-251936 GCA_001675575.1 Neotoma lepida | reverse complement strand
GCCAGAATTGTGTGGACTTTGGACAGCCTCATGAAAGCAACCTTCTATAGCAGCCACTTCCAAGAACACTCAACTTCTTTTTGTTTTTCAGAAGAAGTCTTTTCTTGAGCAAACCTTGGTGATGGGGTTTGTTTTGTATGTTTGTTTCCTTTTAATGATGAAGGAGTAGGCAGTAGATGATTAGATTCTGGAAAATTCCACAGCCCACTTCTCTCTCAAGCTACCCCCAATCCAGAGCCTAGGAGCACTGGGATTACATACATACTACATACATACATACATACATACATACATACATATACATACCTACATACCTACATACATACATACATACATCCTATCCCATCCCATCCTTCCTCCTGGACCAGCCTTTAGTCGCCCAACATCTGGGAAATCCCACTTATCTCGCAGTAATCTCCATCGTAGCCCTTCCCAGTCTCTTCTTTTCTCTTCTTCCTCCATGGATGTTGTCTTTCACTTCGTGTGTCTCTCTGCTGTCTGGGGTAGGCATCTCTAACTATACTCTCAAGTGACTCTCACACACATCCATCTGGTACTTACCTCTAAGAAGTGGTTTCATCCTCTAGCCTTAGCAAATTGCGAGCCTGCCCCACCATCTACCCCAGCCTTACATCGTGTCCCCTCTCCTTCCCTCCCAGGCCTCTGGACCCTGGAGTACAAGCGGGAGCTCACCACGCCACTGTGCATCGCTGCGGCCCACGGCCACGTGTTCTGCGTGCGACACCTTCTCAGTCACAGCGCTGATCCGGATGCCAGGCCCGGAGATCGTGGTGCCCTACACGAGGCCTGCCTCGGGGGCCATACCGCCTGCACCCGGCTGCTGCTGCAGCACGGGGCAGACCCAGATTTGCTCAGCGCAGAGGGCCTGGCACCCCTGCATCTGTGCCGTACACCCTCCTCTCTGGGGTAAGCCTCGCCTTGCACCGCTGACTGGTCTGAGGACCCAGATTTGGGGAGGAGGGTGCGGGGGTCTCAGGCCTAGATCCAAGTCTGGCCTTTGGCCACGTGTTCCCTGGCCCGGGTACACACTTGCTTCTTTCCCCGGCCCCTGACTAGGTTAAGGACCCTGACTCCACTTCCCAGGCCGAGTACCTCTCTATCCCTAGTCCCCAAACTGGAGATTTTCTGAATCTGGTCCCCAGGCCAGGATCTGTGTGCCCTAGTCCGCAAACCTGGGATTGTGACTCTAGTCCCCAAGTCTGTCCCTAGTCTCCAAGCCTGCTCCCCACATCAGAGACCCTGACCCTGGTCCCCAGGCTTGGGATTCTGAACCTAATTCTCAGGCCAATGATCCTGACTCACAACCCCAGGCTGGGATCTTTGGGGCCAGGTCCGGATAGTCCCCGGGCCATGAACCCCGCCCCACCGGCCGCTGGACTGTTCCCGACCCCGCCCCGCCGGCGCGGCCCCGGGCGGGTTAATTAGCGCTTGATTGCGAGCGCGCGGGGCGCCACGCCGCGGTAATGAGCCTCTGATCACGGCCTGCAGACGCGGCGCTGAAGAATGCTAAAAGGCCACTGGCGGGGTTGGAAGCTGAAAAATTAGGGTTTTTAATGATAATTTTATGCAGAATAATTGTCACAGTGTGACATAAATGGTTAGCTCCTCGGGCAGGGGCTTCCGAGGCCCACAAGGACTCCACCCGCCCCGGTTGCGCTGCCTGGGGTCGGGAGGAGCAAAGCCCGCCCCCATCCCCCACCCCCACCGGCCACCCGCGACCTTGGTGCTGCTGTCGGGATTTCCTGCCTGAGCTGTGTCGTCCCCACATTTCTTTTCAAATATTCTAGGCCCCTGCTCTTGGGTTATAATTGCTTGGCTGCTTTCTCTGGAGGGGCGATAACATAAAATCACTTCATTTCGCACTTGGATCTTGCTGGGGTCCGCGGCTCCCTACCTGCCCAAAGTTACCGGGTTCTCCTGCCCCTAAAGGCGCGTGCAGCAAATAGGCAAAGATGCTAGGCGCTGGGTCCAGAGTGGGAGATGTAAGAGGCCCAAAGCAGCGGTCCCACCCTGTGAAGGACATCAGGAAGTCGCACAAGTTTAAAAAGTCCAACAATTTCTAAAATTTCAATTAATAGAATATACTATCTAACTTCTTTCCCTCAACATAATTCTTCTGGGATACATCCATGCTGTCGTGGGTATCCCATAGTTCATTCCCTTTTCATGCTAAGTAGTAGTCCACGGTGTGGATGTACCACAGTGTGTTTTATCCATTCCTGACTGAAAGATATTTGAACCCCTGGGGGATGTAGTTCAGGTTAAGGCACTTCTCTGGCATTTGTGGGATTCTGAGTTCAATCCTTAGTTACTGCAAAGTGATGAAGATGATGATGATGATGATGATGATGATGATGATGGTGAAGATGATGATGATGAAAGACATTTAATTGTTTCCAGTTTGGGGCTGTTGCAAATCAAATATCCCTGAGCTTTCGTGCCCTTTTATAAGCTTTTATTACTTTTGGGTAAACCTAGGTTTTTGAGCAACATGCAAAGGCAACTGAGTGGAGACAGCTAGCCTGTCTGATGAGATAAAGAAGATACCTTTAAAGTTACTACCGCATCCGTTTGGCAAGTTAGACCCTTTATGTTCCCTTCAGCAACAGGAGCATTAGAGTTGCAGACGTGCAGACAGACATGGGGAAGGAAAGGCATCATGGCTTCAGTTTGCATTTCTCCAACTAAGTTATTTCCCAATTATATTGAACTTATTCACAAATACTTAACCCATACTTATCTGTCATCTGTATTTCTTCTCGGGTGAGCTATCTGTTTGGATCCTTTGCCCAGATGTACAATTCAGTTGTTTTCATGTTAAAACTTTGAGATCTCTTTATATATTGAGCATACAAGGCCTTCATCACACCTGTGATTGACAGGCACCATCTCCTAGCCTCTACCTTCTATTTTCTTCTCTTAATGTCTGTGAAGAATAGAAAGTCTTCATTTCGATAAAGTTCAATTTGTCAATCTTACCCTTTTAGGATATGTATTGGGCTATTTTATCTAAAATTTCTTTGCCTGATCCAAGCCCATGAAGTTAAATCTTACAGTCCTACATTAAAATCTGGATTCATCTTGCCCAGACTGCAACCACCTTGAGTTATAACGTCGAGGCCAAAGTAACCCCAGATACTGTGTCCTGCTGTTTCTCAGGAAACTCAATAAACAAAAGCATGGTAATGATGGGAGAGGTTCTTCACTCAGAACCTGGCTACAGGAGTGTGCCTGGCTCTTGGATATCAGCCCAAGAGAAGTTAGATCCATTCCCACTGCCATGAACTCACAATGGTCCTGTGTCTGATCTAAATCTCAGAGAGCCAAAAGTCATGTTGCTGCCTCTAAGGTCACGGTTCACTTCATTGGTCCCCCAACAATAGTGTACAGATGCAAAGCTGCCTGTCCCCCTGTCTCCTTTCTTCTGTCTCACAGCACCGTGGGACCTGCTGTCAAATGCCAAGACTGAGCTGATCCAGAAAAATCTATGACCCATTTTGAGTTTATTTCTGAATATGTTATGAAGGGTGATCAAAGTGACCGGTGTGTGTGCGTGTGTGTCTTTGCTTTTCCGTATGGATATCAAGCTGTTCCAGCAGGGCTTCTTCTGGCTTCTTTTCCTCAGCATATTTACTCTGAGGCACATCCATACTCTTGTTGTGTACAGCCTATAGATTATAAATTTTTCATGCTGAGTAGTATTCGATGGTATGAAATACTACTTAGAAGGGTCCTCCAAGAGGACAGCAAGGTCTAAGGTTTGGTCTACCAAAATGTAGCTTGAGAAGTGGATCACACTTGCTGGTGTCAAAGCCCCTCCCTGTCTCCACTCAGTTGCCTTTGCATGTTGCTCAAAAATCAATTCATCAGAGCTGAGTAGATGGCCCATTCAGTAAAGTGCTTGCCTTGCAAGCATGAGGATTGGAGTTTGATCATGAGCATTCTATTTAAAAGCCAGGCATGGTGGCATGCACTTGTTTTCTTTAGTTATCTCTCTCTCTCTCTCTCTCTCTCTCTCTCTCTCTCTCTCTCTCTCTCTTGGTTTTTCGAGACAGGGTTTCTCTGTGTAGCTTTGGCCTTTACTGGAACTCACTCGGTAGCCCAGGCTGGCCTGGAACTCACACACACACATATATGTATATATATGTATTCGTTTGCTGGTTAGCATGCAAGGGTATTGCTGTATAGCTCAAGCTGGCCTCAAATTTATGATCTTCCTGCCTCTGCTATTTGAGAGCTGGTCACAAATGCCCACCATGTCCACTGCCCTAGTTAACTTTAACTGTCACCTTGTCATGGTCTAGCGTCACCCGAGAAGGAACTCTCAGTTGAGGGA
Source organism: Neotoma lepida (assembly GCA_001675575.1). Classification (NCBI taxonomy): domain Eukaryota; kingdom Metazoa; phylum Chordata; class Mammalia; order Rodentia; family Cricetidae; genus Neotoma; species Neotoma lepida. Next base: position 247,579 of record LZPO01017354.1, on the reverse strand, counting down.
TTGCACAGAGCACATTGGCTAGCAGGCATGTCTCTGGATGACCGTCTTGATGGTTAATTGGTGCAGGAGGGCCAAGTCCACTGTGGGCAGCATCATCCCTAGGCAGGTGGTCCTGGTCCACACAAGGAAGCCAGCCAAGCATGACCCTGTGAGTGAGGCAGCAAGGAGCAACCCTTCATAGTTTCTGCTTCAAGTTCTTACCTGAGTTCCTCCCTCCCTTCCTTCCCTCTACGATGGACTATAACATAGAAGTGTGAAGCAAATAAAGCCTTTCCTACCCTAGGTTGCTTTCGGTCAGAGTGTTTTATTATAGTAATAGAGAGGAAACTAGAACACCACTATGACCAGCTATTAACATTTAATAGTGTTGATGCCACTGTAGAAGGTATTTTTATTTTGGTTTATGATTTTGTGTAGCTACCATATGAAGCTGGATCTTGCTGTGTGGTGACCTTGCGGCCCTCTGCCTCAATGGACTCACTGGTTTCTCTAAAGGCTTTTTATAAGTTCCATGGGATTTCTATGCAGACAATTATATCATCTGCAAACAAGTTCAGTTTTGCTTCCTTTGCAATCTGAATCCTCATTCTCATACTGATTTTATTGACTAGAACTTCCGGTGCAATTCTGAAGAGAAGTGATGAAGAGTCAATTTTCCTTGTTCCTTGCCTTAGAGCACAGTGTTTAATGTCTTTCACCATTGAGAAGTTCTTGTAGATTGTCTTTTTAAAAGACAAAGCTCTCCTTTCTATTCTTAGGTTGTTGAGAGTCTGTACTATATAGGAGCACTGTGTTTTCTTAAATTTTCTTATATGTATGGAAATGATCATGACCTTGCTTTGTCTCTTAACACTGATTTTCAAATGTTACACCAACCTTGCATTCCTGGGATTATTAACTACACTCATGGATTATTATATGCAGATAGATAGATAGATAGATAGATAGATAGATAGATAGATAGATAATTCAATGGATGGTTGAAAAATGGATGGATAGATGGATAAAGGGATGGATAGATACATAGATAGATAGATAGATAGATAGATAGATAGATAGATAGATAGTTGAATGGATGGGTAGAAAATTGATGGATGGATGGATAGATGGATGGATGGGTGGATAGATAGATAGATGATAGACAGATAATAGTTACATGGATGCATGAATGGATGGATAGATAGTTGGATGAATAGATAGAGAGATAGAGCAATAGACAGCTGATACTTGGTTTTCATTTGCTGTGATATTTTTAATGTCTGCACTTATTTTCATGACGATATTAACTATGATTGTCTTACACCATCTTTGTCTGATTTGAGCATCAGTGATACAATCTCAGTAATGAACTGAGAAGCAGTCCCGCCTCCTCTCTCTTCTATTTTCTAGATCTTAAATTGTCTCAGGTGTTTGGTGAAGTTCACCACCAAAGCGATCTGAATGTGGTGTTTTCTTGGCAAGAGGTTTCTAACCATGAACTCAAATTCTTTCCTAAATAGAAGTAGGTTGTTTCTCTTTTAAAGCAAGCTTTCACAGAGATTTGTCTCTGTCACCTAAGTTGTCTAATTTGTTGACAGCAAGTTGACGCTTGTTTTCTTTTACTGGCTGTAAATTCTGTCATATTACCTCTGTCATTCATGATATTAAGGTGTGTTCCACCCCCGTCAGTTTTGTTTGTGATTTCACTGACCTCTGTTATTTTTTTTGTTCTCCTCTCTATTATTTTTCGCTTTCCTTTCTTTCTTGCACTGAGTTTTATTTGCTTATCTTTTTAATTTCTTGAAATGTATGCTAATGTTATTGGTTTGAGTATTATTTTCAAATGTAGACTTCCAGGGCTCTACACAGCCACCTATCTACTAACTTTACTCTTATTTCACTGAGGCCTGGTTTCACTGTGTAGCCCTGGCTGGCCAGACCTCTCCAGGTAGAACAGACTGACCCTAAACTCACAAGATCCACATGCCTCTGCCTCCCAACTTAATCAAAGGTGTTTGGAAAATGAACTTTGCACAACTTTATGAATTCATTGAGACTTATTTTATAATCCAAAATATGTCTCTCATGGTAAATGGCCACATGCCTTTTAAAAATTAATCTGCCTTTGGCATTTGTGGGATTCAGCACTCTAGGACAGCCGGTAGCATCAAGGTCCCCAGGCCTGTCAACACTTCTGCGTACCTGATTCACCTTCTCCCTGGTTCATGCTAGTGAAGACGGAGTTTTAAACTCTCTACATATCATGACTGTTTGCCTGAAAGTTTGCTTGTGTGCTGTCTGTGTGCCATGCCCATCGAGGCCAGAAGAGGGCATTGGATCCCCTGGGACTGGAGTTACAGATGATTGTGAGCCACCATGTGGGTGCTGGGGATTTACCCTGGGTCCTCTGAAAGAGGAGCTAGTGCTCTTAACCACTGAGCCATCTCTCTAGCCTCAATGAAATGGCATTCTTAATCTTTAGCGATCTTTTTTGGTCTGTAGTCTACCTTGTCTGATACTAAAAATAGCTGCTTTGGAATTCTGAGAGCAGGAAAAATAGTCTTCCCTAGGGAAGATCCTCCCCGGTTGGTTATTCAATACCAGTGGCCACCGGCCCTGAAATCATATACATGCAAGTAGTATATATAGAATCAGTAGGTTATATTTATATATTTAGAACAAACTCTCTCTCTTCATCTCTCTCTCTCTCTCCCACCCTCCCTCCCTCCCTGTGTATGTGTATAAAACAACAACTAAAGAAAAAGAGACCATGAATTTAAATTTGAGAGAGAGCGTGGAAGTGGGTACATGAGAGGGATTGGATGCAAGAAAGGGAAGGGGAAAATTATATAATTACATTTCAACTTCAAAAACTTTAAAAAATGAAAAAGAAATAATTTAAAATAGCTACTTTGACATTAGTATGGTTCTCTTTTTACTAGTGTTAGCATTTTACATCTCATCAGTTCTATTACTACTGTGTAACAAATTAGCACAAACAGACTTAAAACAACACATTTAAAGGCTGGAGAGATGGCTCAGCAGTTAAGAACACTGACTGCTCTTGCAGAGAAATCTCATTCAGTTCTGAGAACCCACATGGTGGCTCATAACTATCTTTAATTTCAGTTCCAGAGGACCCAGTGCCCTCTTCTCACCTCCATGGGCACCAGGATTAAATGTGGTACACAGACAAGCATGCAGATACTCACATGTACACATAAAATTAAAATTAACTTTTTGAAAATGCATTTATTACTTCATAATTTCTGGGGGTCAGGAGTTTGGCCACTGTTTTGTCAGGTTTTCTTCTTCCAGACCTCTCAAAAGACTGCACTGTAGACAACACAAAGGCCTATGGTCTCATCTGAATGGCTAACTACAGAAAACCTGTGGATGAGCCCATGCAGTTACTGGCAGAATTCAATTCCTTAAGGACTACTGGGTTGGATGGTCTCCATTCCTCACTGGCTGTGGATGAACTCAGTTCCTTAACTGCTTTCAGCCATTCTCGCTGCTACAACAAAATGTCTTAGGTTGGGCAGTTGACAAATCATACATATTTATTTCCCCCATTTCTGAGGCCGAGAAGTCTAAGATCAAGGCACCAGCAGATGCAGCTCTAGTGAAGGCTCCGTCTGCTTCCAGTGTTGAACTTTGCTGCTGCATATTCATGTGGCAGAAGAGGCAGAAGAAATGGAAGCAATGAACTCACTTCCCTCAAGGCCTTTTATAAGCACCACTTCTGCCTGCAACCACAGAGACCTTAAGACCTAACCAATCCCTAAAGTCCATTCATTCCCTCTTCAAAATTTTCCATTAAGGATTGAATTTCAAGGTGAATCTGGGAGACACACGAACATTCAAGCCATAACCTTTGCTATGTAGGCCTTTCTAGTGTGGCAACTTGTTTCACCAACGTATGCAAGTTGAGAAGATAACAGAGTCTGCTAGCAAGGGAAAAGTCACAATTTTCTTGACCTACTGGCAGAAAAAATTCTCCCTTATCTTTTTCTATAGAGTATTTATTAGAAGCAAGGCAAAAGTCCCATCCGTGGTCAAGAGAGAGAATAAAAGAAATATTGAGATAGATGTTGACTGCCTGTTGAACGAGCCTTTCAACTTTAACTGTTGATTTGTTTGTTTGTATGCAGTCTCACATATCCTGGTTGACCACAGATTCATTATGTAGCCAAGAATAACTTTTAACTTCTGATTCTTTTGCCTCCATCTCCCAAGTGCTGAGATAATATATATATGCCACCATGCCCAGCTTATGAAGTTTTGTCTTTATTTCAGTTTTGTTTTGTTTTTGAGACAGGGTCTCTTTATGTAGTCCTGGCTGTCCTGGAACTCACTATATAGACTAGACTAGCCTTAAACTCAGAGATCGACCTGCCTCTGCCTCCTGAATGCTTAGATTAAAGTCTGAATTTTTAACTTTATGTTTTAAGTGGGTTTCTTATAGGCAAGTTATAATTGAATCTTGTTTTCTTTTACACAGTTCCGCAAGCCTCTGCCTTTTAATTTGGTGCTTGGATCATTTACATTTAATGTAATTTTTGGTCTACTTAAGCTCAAATTAAATCTTATATCTATTCTTTGTTCTCTGTATCTTCTTCTTCTGTCTTCTCTACTGAGTATTTTTCATTTTATCTCCATTTTGGCATACCATAATAAATATGATTTTGGTTTTGCTATTGCAGTGATTCCATTTGGGTTTTACCCTGTACATTTTTATCTTATCTTGGTCTGACCTCAAGCAATATTAATGCATACTACAAAAATCATATGACAGTATAAAACCATTTATCTCTTCTTGTCCTCTGTGCTATTGGTATCACTTTACTTATACATTTAAGTCCCACAATGCTATTATTTTTTAACAGTCAATTATCTACTAAATATGTTGAAATAATACAAAACAATATTTTACTTTTACTTACATAGATACTCTTTCTTTTCATTGCTCTGTGGAAATTCAAGACTTCATCTATTATCATGTTCCTTCTGCTCCAAGGACTTTCTTCAGTGATTCTTGCGCTGACAGTCAGCTGCTGGTGAATGCTCTCACTGTTTGCTATTTGAAAACAATTATTTCTTTTGAGTGTTTGAAAGGCATCTTTGCTGGTATGGAATTCTGGGCCAACAACTTGGTCTTTCTTCTTTCCAGTTCCCTCCCATGCTTCTGCCTTCTTCCTTCTCTTCCTTTTCTGCTCTCCCTTCTACCTGCACATTAGACACATAGATCCACTGTCTTATAACCTGCATTTCTTCAGTAAGAAATCTGCTATTCTCCCTCTCCAGACTTAGGAATTTCTATTTATTTCTCGCTTTAAGCAATTGATAATATGTACTTACCAAATTGAGAAATATATTGACAGCTATGATTTCATATGTCTAGTAGACCTTCCATCACTATGACAAACATCTGACATAAACAATTTATGGAATGAAGGATTCATTTGGACTCATGGTGTCAAAGGCTTTGGTCCACAGTCACCTGACTCTGTTGCTTGGGTCTGAGGTGAGACAGAATCTCATGGCAACAGGAGCATGGTAGATAAGGTACTCAGCTCATTGGAGGGAGGATGGATTCCTCTATATTCGTCTCTTGGTTCCACTCACTCCCTCATTTTAAGTCCACAGTTACTGGATGGTTCTACCCACATCCACAGCAGGTCTTCCCATCAGTAATATGATTGTTATATTTATTTTATGGAGATTGAAACACTATTTTCACTTAATTTGGGGTTTTATTGTTTCTTCTCTTACTCTATACATTTGCTGGTCATCTGTGACTTTTTGTTTGCTGGAATATTCTTCATCGAGAACAAAATTCCAAAGTATAGCATGTTCCAGTAGAAAATATAACCCGTTCGATGATATTCCATGTATTTACCATGCCCCATACCTCTAAGGGCACACATATGTTATTTACTCGTGTCTTATTCAGAATTAGAGTTAGAGAACTCAAAGGCAGCATGGTACCCTAGATTGGATCCTGACATAGAACATGGATGTGAAGTGGGAGAGCCAAGTTCAATCACCACCTTCATTACTGTTAGTTCATCACCAATGTTAGCTTCCTGATGGGGACACGTGTCCCATAACACCACAGATCTTAACTTGAGGGAGCACTAGATAAAGGGAATTTGTGAGCTCTTTGCCCTGCTCTGACAATGTTCCTGTGAATCTGAAATGAGTGTTAAATTAAAAGGTGGTTTCTTTATACTTATTTTATAATATTTTACTAAGAATTGAGAATGCAGGACCTACTCAGAAGAAAGTACTGAGAGCCCTGAGAGCAGCCCTTATGATAAGCCAACAGTTTTCATTTAGATCATAAGACCCTGAGACCTGGTGCCGGCCAGTAGCATTGCTCAGTTTTTGCACCGGACAGAAACTAGCTTCCTGGCTCCAGCTGGTTCTTAAGTACCATGCAGGTCTAGGGCATTGTTTCATAAGAGCTCTGAACACGTCTCAGTACGGAATGATGTTAGGTAAAATCTCTTTGCCCCTGCCGTCCTCTTCCTTCGTTCGGATCTCTTTCTCTGTGTGTGAACCTTTCCCTTTGTCCACTTAATCTGGGAGTCTTGTATCATTTAAATCCTTGGCATGGGATGTGGGGGAGGCAGTTGAAGTTAAATGATGACTAAACCAGAAATTCAGGCAGAACGATGAAACAGCTGAGTTAGAACCCCTCCAATGTCAATGATCAAGCTGAAAACACTGTCGGATTCCATCGCACACCTCTACAATAATGTAGCCCACTCCCTCGGAGAATAAAAAGTTAATAGATGTCAGGACGGACGTGAGGGTGCAACCAGGCTTTTCTGCTCCAAAAAGTCCTCCTAAAGGCAGGACTCTGAGGAGGTCTGGCTTCAGGGAGTATAAACATTGTCACTTTGACAAGAAAGAACTACTTTCTCCAGGATCTTTTATACATAGTCAATTTTAGGTCGTCCTTAATGTTTTTTTACCTCACAGTAGTGAGAAGGTCGCTGACCCACATATAGAACCATTTCATTCTCTCGCTCTTCTAACAATGGTCCCCATACCAAGGGACCCAGCTCTGCCCCCATCCCCTTTCAGTCAGCAACTCTCCATGGGCACAGGACTTGAAAACCTTTGAGTTTCTGAGTTCTTGAGATTTAAAAAAATTATCTGTGCTTCCTTCCAACCAGCAAGCTTCAGAATTCAGAATTTCAGCACACGAAAAGGAATATGAGACCTTTAATCTAATGGCTGTTTGAAGAGACTTTTTTTCCAAAAAAGAAAAATCCCAGTAAAGTTCCTCTGTTCCCCACATTGCAGGCTGCATGGCAGCCTCGCCCTGTTTGTTATCAGAGTCCCCCCTTGACCCTATCCACCCTTTCCTTTTCACTCTTAGCGATTAAAACCTAGAGTCCTGATTCTTGTTCTTGGCTATCCCCGTCTTGATTGAAGCAAAGTCGAGATGACTTGCTTCCTCCGTGACATATATTAATAAGAAGCACACGGGCTCACTTTTTTGTTCCAGGTCTGTCAGTTCAACTAAGTGAAAGATAATTCCTAAGTCAGAATTGGACCTGTGAAAGCAGCTGATCGAGGTGGGGGGCAGACATCATTGAAGGAAATCATTAGGCAATTCTGCTCCAGTTCTAGCCCGGCAGGTGGGACTAGCTGAGTGGAGGGATATGGCATGCAGGCGTTCCTCGGTAGCCATGCAGGGTTGGTGCCAGGATAGCCATGGCTACCCGGAATCTGAGGATGCTAAAGTCCGATATATGAAATAGTCTCAAATTTAATAGAAGCCACACACATCCTCCAGTATATTTTAAATCTCCTCCAGATCCTTAGGATGCCTAACACAATATAAGTGCGCATAAACCCTGGGCATGCTGAATTGTTCAGGGACAATGGCTAGGGACAATGGCTAGGGCGATCTGCACATGCTCAGGACAGATGAATTTGTATTCAAATATTTGCAGTCCACAATTGCTTCACATACGGAGAAGCCACTGCACTCTTTCTCTTAAGCAAAATAACAAGCAGAGCTGCTCTGCTCAGGACTTCAGCGGGGATGATGGTTCAGACTCCCAACTCCCCTGCCCAGCAGCAGAAGCCTCGCCCAGTTGTGAGCACCAACACATAATCGAGTAAGCAGCCCGCTCCTGTGCCCATCAAGCAGACAGGAAGCAAGCCTCAGTTAACATAAATTTAAGGCATCTTAGGGAATATTCAAGAAAGCAGGCTCAGGGTGCCCCACTTGGTGGCTTGCTGTTTGGAAAACTCTGTCATTCCTGAGTACTTGCAAATGTTTTATTCCCTAAAACCTTCTCAGCCCTGAAAGACATGGCCATCCCCAGTCTAAACATTAGGAAACTGAAGTACAGAGGGGCTGGTGCTGTGCCAGTGTGTGACACGCAGGGACACTGACAAAGGCAGGACCCAAAGATGAACAGGTATTGTGCGAGCAATGCTGCAAGATCACATCTCCTTTGTGAGCCCTTTGAATCCTGTCTGTATCCCAAAGAAGTTCCACTCATGTCCATAATTAATCATGTTCTACCACCGGTTCAGCCTGAGCTTCCCTTGAGCGTATCACAGGCAGGTGTCCTCAGCCTTCTGCTCCTCCCTTTGTTCCTTCATTTTCTCCTTCTCTGATAAAATGCTGACCAAAAACAACTTGAGGAGGAATGGGATTCCTTGGCTTAAAAATCATAGCTTTTGTGTCACTGAAGGAAGTCCGGGCAGGAACTCAAGGCAGGAACCAAGAGGCAAGAACTGAGGCAGAGACCATGGAGGAACACTGCTTACTGGCTTTCTCTCATAGCATGCTCAGTCTGCTTCCTTATATGACCGAGGACCCAGGTTGGCACTCTCCAAGGTGGGCTGGGCCCTCCCACATCAATCATTAAATAAGAAAATTCCCCCATAGGCTTGCCCACAGTCTAATCTGATGGAGGGATTTTTCTCAGTCCAGGTCTTCCTTCCCAGATGCCTCATTCTAGCTTGTGTGGAGTTGGCAAAACTAAGCAGTGCACTCCCCAGGCAGCATCTTATTACCTAGAAACCAAATCTAAGCTCTTACCTCAGGACCAAAGCCTTGGGAGACAATTCATAAAAGATACTAAACATCACTGGTTGTCAAGGAAACACAAATTAAAACCACAATGAAATAGTCTCCATTTTATGCAGATTACAATTCAAAACAAACAAAAACCTGACGATGGCAAATGTTGGTGAGAAAGCAGAGCAACTGGAACTTGCCTACACCACATTTTGGTGTGTGAAATGATACAATTTCTTTGGAAAACTTCCATTTTCTTTTAACATTAAATATGGACCCACCTGTTACCTGCTTCTCGGGCTCTAGGTAAGGAAAATGAGGACTCATGTCCCCAGGAAGATGTTTACAAAAATGATCGTGGCAGTTCTATTCAGAATAATCAAGAAGTCAAGACACACAAACATCTGTGAAGACTAACAGAAGACTGTATTTAAAACGTGGTCTATCTGTACAATTGAATATGACTCCACAGTGAAAACGAGAAGGGTTTACTTTGTGCACCAAGTGACGTAGGGGCAAAGACAGGCACAAAACCATGAGATTCTCAGAAAGACAAAATCAGACAATGTGAGAGAAACCAGAATGGCAGCTGTCTATGGCAGCGATGGCTGAGTGACAGGAAGAGGCTGTCCTTGGGAACTGGAGATGATGTGTATCACTTCAAGGCAGGGGTTATTCAAGTGGATTCTTTTGTCAAAGGCAGCTCAGGTACAGTCACAGGATCTGTGTATCCCCCTGCGTGTGACTTTCACCTCAGAACTCAGAATCTCATTTTGTTATCAGTTTCTCCACACCCCTGCCTTTTTTCTCACTTCTCACTTGGATGCCTTTGGCTCTCCTCCTCTTCATCCAGCGTATTGGCATCAGGGGAGGAGCAAAGAGAGGGGGAAGAGAGAGAGAGAATTGCTATTCATCTCTTTTGGAAGAAGGGACACTGGGGAAGTTTCTAGAAGGTTGGACATTAGCTGGTGGGCCATTCGTGATAAAAAGCAGCTGATTTTGAAATTTTCTTTCTGCTCAATTATGCCTCCATTTGCCAAGGCATGAGGGTTTGTGTGTAATCTAGGGACAGTTGACCCCCAAATATCACCATCCACTGCAATCATCCAACACCAGAAAAATGCAGCAACAGCCATTGCCCCAAGGGAGACCATGATGCTACAAATGGCCAAGCAGGTTCTTCCTGCTTCCTCTGCCTTGATGGCTCTGTCTGCTCACACTGGCCCTCTCTACTGGGAACAATTGTGCATCCCCAGAGGAGGGGGGAAGGGGGGCAAATGACAAAGGTGGGTAGTAAGTCCCAAAGAAGACCGTTGGCAGAAGGTCCAGAGAAATCAGGTAGAACTGCTCTCCCTCCCATTAGTCTGGGGTGTGGCATCCTGTCCTTCATGCCAGCTGGCTGGGGAATCAGTAATGGGAGAGAACTTTTCTCTGACAGCTTCATTGGAAGACATAGCTGCATTTTCCTCTCTGCATCCTCCTCCTCAAGACCCCTCCCGCCAAGGCTGGTACACACACAGCTTTCAGACAGTGCTTTCTACCCAGACTCAGACTTGAAGCTTCTGCTACTCCTCCCCCAGGGCCCTGTCTGCAGCCGAGTTTTCACCATGCTCACCCACTTCAAGAAGGGGCATAGACATAGGCAATGATCCAACTTGACCAGCTCCTGAGACCCACCACGCTCCTGGACACAATGCTTATCATGAAGTCCCTTCTGCACAGCAGAGGAGGTCTCGTGGCAGATGTGTGAAGTGGAGGGATGCCAGGACTCATGGGGCATCCAGCAGGAGTTGCCCACAAACAGCACTACTGACAAAGTGCTCAAAAGCAATGTCTGTCCCCCTTACCTCCCGCAAAAGGTGACGCTTTGATCATGAGTTTGACTTGTTGGTAGTTCTTT
>LZPO01017354.1:223012-236605 GCA_001675575.1 Neotoma lepida | reverse complement strand
TTGCTGTTGTCACATTGCTTGTTCAGGAGTTGTGGAATCACTGTATCCTTGGTAGCTGACATTCACACCCAAGCCACCTGCACTGACCATGGGGCCACCACCATGTCCCGTATTCCTGTGCTTTAGACCACTGCTCACACCTGGAAACTGATTGTGCGTCACACCCTAGGGAGAATGAGTCCACCGTGGAGCGTTGCTGGAAGGACTGAGTGAGATGCAAGCTCTGTACCTGTTCCATAGCCAAACACCACAGGGCAGACTGTCCTTCCCCATACTCCTGACTTCAGGGTCAAGTCAGAATATCAGCCCAGGAAGTCCCACAATGCCCTGTGTCAAGAAACACATCTCCTCGTCTTGAAAGAACATGGCTTGTGTTTTTTAATGAATTAATCAATTAATTAATCTTTTATTGAAAATAGATTTTTTTCACACAATATAATCTGATCATGGGTTCCCCTCCCCCATCTCCTCCCAGATCCTTTCTGCCTCCCCACCCATCCAGTTCCACAACTTCTTTCTCTCTTTCTTTGGAAAAAAATGGGCAAATTTAAAAAAAACAGACTAGAATAAAAAAAAACAGGAAAAAAAAGAAAAAAAAAGCATAGGAAGCATATACACAGACAGACACACGCCCACAGAGAAAACCCATAAAAACACAAAATCAGAACCATAATATGTAAGCAAAAGACCAGCAAGGTTTTAAAAAAATGCCCAAACAAAGCATCATGAGACCAAAATAAATCAATAAATCTCCCCAAATACCACTGAGCTCATTTTGAGTTGGCCACTTACTGCTAGGCATAGAGCCTGTCCTTCAGGGTGCTTTATATACCCAGTGAGACTCCACCAGAGAAAAGTAATCCTTCCTTTGTATGCAGTTATCAGTTTGAGATAGCAGGGATGGGAGACCATATGCACTTCTCAGTGCTGGGACCCCATGTGGCTTGGACCTGTGCAGACTCTCTGCATGCTGCCACTGTCTGTGAGTCCATATGTGTGTCTGTCCTGTTGTGTCTGCAAGGCACTATTTCCTTGGTGTCATCTATCCCCCACGGGCTCTTACAATCTTCCTGCCTCCTTGTCCACAAAGTTCCCTGTGGAACTTCCCTGAAGGGAGAGGTTTGATGGATGGTTTAGGAATTGGTGTTCCAAGGTCTACATGTTGTCCAGCTGTGGGACTCTGTATTTGTTCCCATCTACTGCAGGGGGATGCTTCTTTGTTGCTGGCTGAGCAAGACACTAATCTATGGGTATGGCAGAATGTCATTAGGAGTCATTTTATTGTTGCTTTATTTCTTTAGTAGAACAAATAGCATTTGGTTTTCCCCAAGTCCATAGATTAAGTCTCAGGTTCATGGCCACCTGAGCAGTATCAGGCATGGATTCCATCAATTAATTATTTTTTCTAAGCTCAGTGTTCAGGGGAGGTGTATCAGTGGGTAAAATGCCTGCACCACAAGCACCAGGTTCCCCATCACCCATATAAAAGCCAGATGTAGTGGCATCTGTCTGTAACCCCAGTGCTGGGAACAACAGAGCTGGGTAGATTCCCTGGCTCACTGGCCAGCCAATCCTGGCCAGCCAATCCTGGCCAGCCAATCCAGCCAGTGGGTGAGCTCCATCTTTAGTGAGACCCTATCTCCAAACATAAGTGGTAGAGGAAGACACCTGCTGCTGACTTCTGGCTTCTATACACACACACACACACACACACACACACACACACACACACACACACTCTTAAATTCTTATTGGAGTTAGGGAATGTGCCCAGGGAACTCTCTGGCTCATCAAAGGTGCTAAACAAATTATAAAGACACAACTCTAGCAAGAGTATAGTCTGATAAATCCATCGTTGGGCTATTTTATAGTTCATCACAAAGCAATTTCATAGCCGTGTGCACATCATAACACACAAACCTTAATGGAGTAACCTGCCTCATACCTAGGCTGGATGGGACAGCCACTCCCAGGCTACCCACCTGTTATGATGTCACTGTGCTACAGACTATCCAGGCAACCTTACCTGGGCGTACAGACAGACCTAAGCATAGAAGAGACATGGTAGAAACACTAGGTGCTGGGAATCCTCAGCTCCATTGTAATCCCCCGGGACAGCCATTTTACATGAGAAACATGGCCACAAAGTACCAGTTTGGTACCCAATGGGAAGATGCTACAGAGAGGACAGTGTGACTGAGAACTTGGAAGGCAGATGAAACAATCTAGCACTCTGCTCTGCCACTTCCTGGCTACATGACTTTCTGGAAATCATTGGTCTTCTGAGCCCCGTGCATCTGCAATACTGAGATATGGCAGTGAATAAATACAATTACAAAAGAAAAACAAGTGCATTGGCCAGAAAGATGGCTCGGTGGTAAAGGCACTTGTCACTCAAGCCTGATAACCTGAGTTCCATTCTGGGAAGCCACGTAAAGGTAGAAGGAGATCACTGAATCTACAGAGGTGTCCTCTGGCCTCCACATGCATACCCTGGCACCTGTGTGTGTATACACACACACACACACACACACACACACACACACACACATAATCATAATCATAAATCATAATAAATAAGTAAAATATTAAAAGAAAAACACAAGGTGCTGAAGATGCCAAAAGGCCTTNCAACCAGGGCACAAGAGAGTACCACATTAAGAGCTTTGTGGGGCTGGGAGAGGTGGCTCAGAGGTTAAGAGCACTGACTGTTCTTCCAGAGGTCCTGAGTTCAATTCCCAGCACCCACATGGTGGCTCACAACCATCTGTAATGAGATCTGGCGCCCTCTTCTGTATACATAATAAATAAATCTTAAAAGAGCTTTGTGGAAGCGTGATGACCGTGAGGCAGAGATGAGAACTGTCTGGAGCCACCTGAATGGAATGTGCAGGAATCCTGGAGGCTGAGCAGGCAGGCAGGGCACAGAGTGAAGAAGAGGTGGGATATGGGAAAGGCCAAGCTGAGGTGCTTGGACCTTCTGCCAGAGGGTGACCAGTAGCAGCCATGGTCTGTGGGAAATGCTCAGTAGGGTGGGAGCCTTGTGCAGGGAGTGGGTTCTTCGTGCTTCTGCTTTGGGATGAGATAAAATGGCCCCAATGCGACAGCTCTTGGTGGCCTTAGCTGTAGTCACTCCTGACTTGAGTCAAGTGGCTTTGTCTTTTACTATCACCTAGACCTTGGAGCAGCTGTCATTATCTCTGCAGTCATTGTCAAAGACAGGGATGAGGGCTGAGGTAGGGCAAGGGGGAAGGGGTGAGTGTCTGCCCAGGTTTCTTTGCATCAGACACTTTCAAGACCATGCAGTGTCTTAATCCTGGTGAAACAGAGTCAGTATTCTGGGTGCCACAGGGGACGGCACTACCCTTGGCTCCCAGGAGTGACTGTCCATACCACCCCCAGGCCTTTCTGACTTTGCCTGTCTATCAGGATAGCAGAAAACTCCCTTACCAAGTCCCAGCTTAGAGCTCAGGGATCAGCCCCAGTGGTGCTCCCTGCAGGCCTCTGAAGGCCTGAGCGATGCTTTCCGAACTGGACTACTGCATTAGTTATTTGCTGTTTTTGTGATAAAACACCATGACCAAGGCAACTTACAATTGGAAGAGTTTATTTTGGCTTATGGATGCAGAGAGGGGGGAGGTCTGTGATGGTGAGGATGGCATGGCATGGCAGCAGGGACAGAAGCAGGAGATGACATCTCAGCCACCTGGAGGAGGCCAGTCGAGCGAAGTGAAAGTGGGGTAGTCTACGGGCTCTCAAAGCCCACCTCCAGCGGCATTCTTCTTCCAACAAGGCTCCACCTCCTGAAACTTCCACAGTCTCCCCAAACAGCCCTACCTACCGGGGCCAAATGTTCAAGTACAGGAACCTGTGGGGGACATTTTTCATTGAAACCACCACAACCACCGATGTGGCACGGAAATGATAAATTGTTTAAGAAATGGTTTCGTCCTGGAGTCGGATGCAGAAAGTCCCCAAACCGTCACTTGTTTCTTTGCCACCCTTCACAATCAGCCCTCTTCTCTACTCCGGTCAAACTTGAATTTCCAAACCCATGCTTCTGTCAGAGGCACCCGTGGAAACCTTTAGTGCATTCTGAAAACTTGGGAAGAGTTTTATAATCCAGCTGGGGCTGGGGCTGATGGGGGCGGGGGGGTGGTAGTTCTGTGATTAACAGCATCAGTCATTGTTCTATTATCAACTTGTTACTCCAACTTGTCTTAGAAATTTTGAAAATATAAGTCAGTGGGAAGAAATCAAAGCCCTTCATCACCACAGCACCCCCTGCTGAGGTAACCCCACTTTGCCCTATACAATTCCAAGCTCTCCTCGAACATACTCTTTACTGGTGGCTTAAGACAGTACTGCCGGTGTGTGTTTAGACTGATGGCTCCATGCCTCCATGGGGCAGATGTGTGTGTGTGTCATTACCTAGGCTAGCACGCCTTCATTTTTAATGACCGCCTGACCTATGCTGAGAGAGACGTGCCCCCATCAATTTGTCCTGTGGCGTCTCTGTCCAGCCTGCAATTCTGCATCTCTAGCCACTGCCCAGTATTATAAAACACCAAGGGTTAGCCTATTAAGCTCTCCATTAGAAACAGAAAAGCTTGGCATCTGCAACCTCCAGAGTGTGGGCCAGTGTCCCCATTCTGTCCCTGTGTAGCAAACAGCAACCTGCCATTAGCCCATCAGGCCAAAGACTCTTCCTATTTCTCTGGAGGCTGCGCTCTTTAAAAAAAAAAAAAAAGAAGTAGGAGAAAATGTTTGCAATGTTTTCAAGGCTCGGTGACAAAATGAGACAGAGCCCTTGATTTCCAACCTCCCGCTGCACCGTTCAAAATTCCTCCCAGAGAGCCAGGCAGGAAGCAAAGCGAAGCGCTCTGATTGTAAAATTTGCATCCTTTCTTAGCTGGGTACCGTCTTCCCAAAGGATGCTTCACATCACACTGTAGTTGTTTGTAAAGATCTTTCACCCAAGACAGACCACTTCTCATGATACTGCTGATGCGGAGGCAAGAGAAACACAAAGGGAGAATTAAAAATACTGAGAGTCCCTAGGAAGAAATAGAAATGCATTTCAGGGCAGCGGCTGTCAGCCCCCAAACCCTCGATGGATGATCTGGATCAGAGCCCCAGTTAAGTAAATAATAGGAAAAACAGCAGCGATGCAATAGAGAGCTGAAAGATGGTCGTTAGCGAGAGGCATTTGTTCAACAGGCTTTCAGGGAATTCAGATAATGAGCTAGGCACAGCACTACACCCAATAGTCAGACACACTTTCTACACACAAGGAGCCAACAGTTTTAAGACGAGAGACAAAGGTGCCAGCACTCTTCGAAATGCAGTGCTACGGTTTTGTGAAGAGTGTCCTGCTTGATCACGTACTCACAGAGCAAAGGACAATACAGAGATGCAACCCTTCAGCCTGGGGGTGTGAGGAAGGCTTTCCAGAGGAAGAAGGGAAGACACAGAAAGTTGGAAGCCATGCCAGTGAGTCCCTGGAATAAGTGCGCACACAGGCATGAGGGCATACAACCACACGATGAGCCTAGGGTCTATCCTTGGGCGGAGAGAACTGAAACCCAGCAGGAGGAGCCTTGGCAAGGGAAGCTGGTGTGGCTCAAGGGGCCTGACCCAGGTGGCACCTGTGTCCTAGGGAAAAGGGCAGGGCCCTAAGCAGGTGTACATCCATTGACTCACCACACCACAAGGATTCTTTTTGGGTTGCATGGAACTTAGTAGGCTGAAAGTGGACAAATTAGGAGACTCCTGGACATTCCAGAAAAAAGGGGGGCTCTCAAACGGCAGTGACAGTGGGAATGGTGGGAAGAGGGTGTTCACGTGATTGTGTCACCAGCTAGCTTGAGAGACTAGTCACAGTGGGGGAAGGATGGAGGAGGATAACAATTGGCAAAGGGCAACTAGAGGGCAGAAACAGGCCCTCCCTTGGGGACTCTAAGATGACAGGAAGGGGCAGGCATGGATGAAACAGAAGGAGCAAATGTGGACACTGATCCCAGCAGGCACGGGAATAGGTGCCACTGTTGGAGACAGCAAGGGAGGGAGTTCTTCAAAGCACCCCCATTGGAGCTGGGGTAGACTCCCAAGTTGATGGAGAGGGGTGGATGCCAACAGATCCCAGGGAGCTGTGATCTTCAGTAGCGTGCTGGAGTTTCTAAAGAAGTCCCTATCCAGGTGGGTAGGAAGTGGGTAATGACATGCCCCTGAAGGAGACAGGGCTAGAAGCATTGGAGGGCTGAAGGACTGCAGACAGGGAGCTGTGTGATGATCTAGATGGGTCAGCTGAGACCAGAGCTAGTCTCCAAGGAGGGCCCTGCCTCCCCTAGCAGAGTTCAGCAGCCAGATGGAGAGGAATGGTTGACAATTAAAAGATAGGGGTGGCCATACTCTTCTCAACAGAGGGAAATGAGGACCTGACAGTTACCACAGCACTGCCTGAGAAAGGGAAACCAAACAGGAAGGAGAAAGTCGAGAAGCCAAGTCTTCAGTGCTCACTAGGGCAGAGATGGAGAATGCTGCCAACAGATGCGGGTGAGTTCTGCTCTTCAGTCAGTGTGCAGTATATCAAGATGACACTATCCAGGGAATCAGAGCCCCAGGAGACAAGCTGTGGGGACTGGAGGAGGGCCTGTGGCTACTTTCCCCCTCTCAGGTTGGCAGAATACATTTCCCACCCGAGGGCTAGGCTGCCAGATCTAACATGGTCCAAACAGCCGTCAATGAAAGGTGAGGTGTGGAGGGGTGGGTGCTGCCAGGGGACAGAAGAGCGGATGAGAAAGCTGCTCTCCTGTGAGAAGATAGGTGTCTGGGGTCAAAGGCAGTCTTGAATCCAGTTGGTGAGCCTAGAGGCAGCAAAATCCGTCCTCCTCAGGGGAAGAAGCAATCTCCCATGGGGCTCAGAAACCCTAGGAGACTGGAAACTTGCATCACAGCCAAAGTGCGCCATTTGGTCAAGAAAGAAGGGATCAGAACAAACAGCTCCATATGTAGGCATGGGTGTGCGTCTGCCCGATGCTTCCAACGCAGAAAACTCTGGTGCCTGTCCTTGAAGTAAGGATGAAGCCCCCCCCCCCAGACTGGGGTAATGCAAGGCTTGCCTCGCACAGGAAAGATGGGGCATCCTAATCTAAAGGATTCTCTCTATACCTTAACCTCCAAGTTTGACCGAGTCCAGATAAAGTCCGAGTGACCACAGCCCTGAACACTGTCATGTGGACATTACCTTCCCAAAATAGCACCAAGTAATTGCTGTACTCATCCTAAGTCTAAGTGCTTATGGAATGTCCCTATTCGTTTGGTGGGGCTGGGACCCTGGGTTTGCCATAATCTTATTTTGTCTCAGTTCTATTCGCGTTGCAAATGGGTGACCTTGGTCCTGGAGCTCGGAAGTTCTGGCTTTGGCTGGAGCTCGCCGGTGGTGCCCGGTGCGCCGTGGGTGGCGGGTCGCGGCTGGTCACGCGCGCTGGTGACCGGTTTGGCCTGCCCGCAGGTGCGCGCAGGCGCTGCTGGAGCACGGCGCGACAGTACAGCTGGAGTGCGGCCCTGGCGGGGACACACCGCTGCACGTGGCGGCCCAGCACGGCCTGGACGAGCACGCGCAACTCTACCTGGACCGCGGCGCGCGCGTGGACGCGAGGAACCGTCGCGGCGAGACAGCCTTGAGCGCAGCGTGTGGAGCGGCGACGCGGAGCCCTGACGAGCACGCGCGCTGCCTGCGCCTGTGCGCGCTCCTGCTGCGGGGCGGCGCGGCGGCAGACGCGCGCGACGAGGACGAGCGCAGCCCGCTGCACAAGGCCTGCGGCCGCGCGCGCCCCAACCTGTGCACGCTCTTGCTGCTGCACGGCGCCGACGCGGGCGCGCTCGACTACGGTGGAGCGTCGCCGCTGGCGCGCGCGCTGCAAACGGCCACGTGCGCGCCCCCGGCAGCGCCGCAGCGCATAGTGCAGGCTCTACTCAACCACGGATCCCCCACGGTGTGGCCTGACGCCTTCCCCAAGGTAAAGGGACCCCAGGGGAGGTTAGCCATGCAGACACTGGACCTGCCAAGGTTTGCATGCTGTGTGCCCAAAGGGTCGTGGGAAGGTCTGCATTTCTCTCAAGCTCCCAGGGGAGGTGGAGGCTGCGAGTCTTGGGACCCTACTTTGAGAAGCGAAGACTTAGAAGTCTCCTCGTGGTTAGCAAAAAGAAAAAGGAAGAGGCTGCACTGTTGCTAAATATCCCAGAATGTCACCTTTCAAAGTAGTTTCCTGGGGACGCCTAGCACTTACTTCCGTGATGCCATCCCAACGCCAGCTCCGAGTGTTTCAGCTCGTCTTTTGGTGTAATTTCCAGAAAGATGAAAATGAATCTCTTGTCACAGCTGGCGTCTGATCTGTATCAAAGTCACCCAACCTGCTCANCGCCTTGTTAATGAGAGCACTTTATACCTTTGCAAATTCCTCACCCCTGCCGTGAAGTTCACCTAATGTGCCCTGTTCAGGTCACCCCTGTGTTGAGACCTCCATCCCTTGCCCTGGCGGTGCCTCTGCAAAGTTTGTTCAGCTCACCTTGTCACTTTCCCCATCTGTTCGTTAATCATGTAAAAATTCATGAGGGGAAAAGACAAACAGTGCTACCACAATAAAATCCCAGGCACGTGTGAACGAAGTACAGTGATGTATATGTCTGAAAATGCCATAAAGAAATCATGAAAAAAAGAAAGAAAAAAGTTAAAAGGATGTCCAAGACCTGAGGAGATGGCTCAGTCAGTAAACCACTTGCAGCAAAGCAAGAGGAACCAAGTTTGGATCCCTAGCAGCCATGTAAAGCAGCCCAGCTTTGGTGGCTCGTGCCTTCAATCCCAACACTAAAGTAGCGACAGACCAACCAGCCAGTGTAGCCTAATCATCCAGACTCAATGTATTAGTCAGGGTTTGCAAAAGCAGTGGTTCTCAACCTTCCTAATGCTGTGATCCTTTAATGCAGTTCCTCATATTGTGGTGACCCCCAACCATAAAATTATTTCGTTGATACTTCATAACTGTGATTTTGCTACTGTTATGACTCGTAATGCAAATATGTGATATGCAGGATATCTGATATGCAACCCCTGTGAAAGGGTCATTTGACCCCCCCAGGGGTCACGACCCACATGATGAGAACCACTGCTCTAAAGGAACAGAACTGATAAAGGAGTGTGTGTGTGTGTGTGTGTGTGTGTGTGTGTGTGTAGTATTTATTAGAGTGGTTGAGAGCCTATGGTCCAACAATGGCTATCTCCAGACAGAAAGACTGAAAACCTAGTAGCTGTTTAGTCCACAAGACTGTATGTCTTAGCAGTTCCAATCTGGTGCTGGAGTCCTGGAGGATTCCTGGAGGGCTGTGGGTCTTCAAGTCTACGTTGGAATCCTGAAGAAGATGGATTCTTACCAGCCTCAGTAACAGGGTAGATGAACTTGTCAGCAGGAGTGAGGGCAAGCATGCAAAGCCAATGTTTTCTTCTTCAGTGTCCTTGTATGTGTTCTGGTGTGGTCCAGATTTAGGGTGGATTTTCCTGCTTCAAATAATCTGATTCAGAAAATTCCTCATGGGGCTGGAGAGGTGGCTCAGTGGTTAAGAACACTGGTTGTTCTCATAGAGGACCTGAGTTCAATTCCCAGTATGCACATGGCAGCTCACAACTGTCTGTAACTCCAAAACACCAATACATGTAAAATAAAAATAAATAAAAATTTTTAAAAAGAGAGAATACCTCACAGGATGGCCCAGAAGCTTGGGTTTTAGTTAATTCCAAGTGTAGTCAAGTTGATAACCAAGATCACATCCACACCCTGGTTCCTGTAAAAGACCCTATCTTAAAAAAAACAGATGGACAGCTCCTGAGAAATGATACCCAAGGCTGACCCCTCAGCTTCCACATGGACATCCTCACACACCCAAGTAAATAAATAAATAATAATATTTATGCAAGTAAATAAAGAAATAATAAATAAATCTTGAGGACCAGCTAGCCTGGTGTATGCACCAAAGTGTCAAACAAAAGGGGCCTGCCTCAAACAAGGTAAAAGGTGAGGATAATCACCTGAACAGGTCCTCTGACTTCCACACACTCGTGGTATTCACACATGTGCATATACACAAATACATGGACACATACACACAAATAAATAAATAGATATGTAGGTAGGTAGGTAGATAGATAGATAGATAGATAGATAGATAGATAGATAGATAGATAGATGATAGATAGATAGATAGATAGATAGATAGATAGATAGATAGATAGATAGAAACATTCCCAAAGTATTAGCTAGAAGAGACTGCCTTCCCCAAAAGACTTCATTGAAGGAAGCCAAATTGTTCATAAAATTTTGGCTGATTTCATTTTAAAAATCCCCCCCCCCGATCTCCTAAGAGATCTCAATCACATAACACCTACCTATGCACCTGTGAACTTTGTATGTGTGCCTGGTATGTTTTGAACCAGCATCTGGGAAACTGTTACCCAAAGATGACCCAAAGGAACAGTTTTCAGTGTCCTGAGATGGTGAGATTCACACATTTCTCTCAAATGACTTTGCATATGGGCACATTCAGAGTGAAGGGTGCATTTCTAGGGCCAGGATAAGGGCGGACACTCTGCTGAGTGCTTCACCTAGTGTCTCCTTACCGGACAAGCATGTGGACTTTTTCTTGACAGTGTCACCCAAGTCATTCCCCCGAGGTGCTCTGCCAATACACAAATTTCAATATGGCAGGCTCTAAAAGGGAAGTGCTAGCATTCTTGGATTCTGAATCTCTACATCCATAGCTTACACTCTAAACACTCCCCATTCCCAGCAGGACCTGTTCAACTATCTGGGACATGGACACAAGTTGGTGCTGCCCTTCAGTTCACATCCTGTCTACATTAAGCCCAGATGCTCAGTCATCATCATATGGAAGCACACAAAATAAAAACCAGAGTGGATCTCACATAATAGGGTGCAAACAGAAAATGTCTGATGGTGTTTCCTTTAAGGGGTGGGGAGTGAGATGGAACAGTGGAGAAAGGTACTCGATGCCAAGCCTGATGACTTTAGTCCCCAGGACTCACATTGTAAGAGAGAACTGACTCTTACAAGTTGTCCTCTGACCTCCACATACATGCCATGACAAGTCATTTCAATTTGAGGGACCCCTCCATTCAGGGGCTGGAGTTTGAGCTGCAGCCCCCCAGCCTGATCCCTGGGGAGGGCTTCTAGGGGCACCCAGCGCCCTATCTTGACCTACAGATGCAGCACATGGCACCATGCTCCCCTCCAGGTCTTCAGGGCCTCTGTTCTGCAACATGCCCAGATGCCATGCCAGCCATATGGGGTGTGGTCATATGTTAATCTCTTCATACCTCAGGAGTAGGGGGTGAGCTTACATGTATCGGACAATATGCTACAGCAGGGTCATGGGAAACACTTGACCCTGGCAGTCGCAAGGATTCTCTGGCCAGTTTCATACCAGTGTGTAAGGAACTGAATAGTTCTTGAGAAACCTTTATAGTAAAAAAAAACATTGCCTGCCCTACATTTGGCAAGCGCAGGTACATACAAACCCCAGTCTAGGTTTGCTGCGTGAATGCAAGGGACTCCGGTGACTGAGTCCTGAACACAGGTCTGCATCCAACCTCTGGACAGGAGGCGCTGACCTCTTTGCACAGACACCCTTGCACTTCTAGAAGTGACCCCACTTTCCTGAACAGCCTGCAGATGAGATGCACCTACCCACACTGAATCCATGCTAGATGTGCCTGTGATGGGCTGGCCTTGCCCAGGGGTAAGCAGACCATACCGTGGGGATGGAGAGGTAACATACTCCCCCCACCCAGGATCCCTGTCAGTTTCACCTGGGAAAGCATCTGCTCACCTAACTGGCCTCAGCAGCCCCACGGGGTGCACAGCAAGCATACACAAACTGGTCCCAAAGACACTCCACAGGCAAGACACAGGCACTGTAGCAGACAACAACCAAGCCACCTGGAATGCTACAGAGCATGCAGCCCCCAAGAGCAGCAGCCGTACTTTAAATAGATGTAAAGAGACACCCGTGGAGCTCAGAATTACTGAGGCAAAAGGTTTCCCAGAGAGCTTGTGACATAAATCACAGTTCCCAGTGCCCAGACAAAGGCACCGTCATGGCATTGGGCAGACAAGGAGCATCCATCTGAGCCATGCTCACTGTACTGCTGTGAAAACCAAGGGGTGTCAGGCTTTGGAGCCACTGTGTCCACAATGCCAGGCCCTTCTGCCCCGCTGACCCCTAGTTCACACCGGAGGCAGAGGGACAGGTCCAGAGCAGGTGCAGGTAGAGGCTGGCAGCCAGGGTTCAGTCCTAAAGGGGCAAAGACAGAGTAAGGGCCAGTAGGGCAAGGGACTCCCAGTAGAGCAGGGAGACCCAAGAATGTGGACCCAGCTGTGATCTGGGACAGAGGGTTTACTGAATTTCTCCTCAAATTCATGACTCTGAAATGAAGCCCATCTTCCTTTGTCCACATCTTTCAAGGGCACATTTCTGGTTCACCACAAAAGAGAATGTTGGGGCCACAAAGAGACTAGGAAGGCCTTAAGCCCAAGCCACCCCTAAGAAGGACATGACCTACGAACCACTTGAGGTGGCGTGGGACCAAGTGGGTCAGCTGTATTTGTCCCCTGATGTCACCCTCTCCGGAGCCCTTTGTGTTCTGTCCCTTCCTGGTGTACTCTTTCTCTGAACCAGCCCTGTTTCAGTGGGGCCAAGATATGCTACCCGAGGAGGGGGCCAGCCGCCTGCAAGGGGTATGGGTAATTGAGCTGCAGGCCTACCGGTGACACCCAGAAGTGTAAGGACTGGACCAGCCATGAGTTCCCCTAACTGCTTCATTGGCTGTGCTGCCACTGCACCCCTCATGTGTTCACCCATGTATTCATTTAACAACCACACTTAGGGCCTAGAGAGACGGCTTGGAGGTTAAAAACACATGCTGCTCTTGCAGAGGACCTGAATCCAGTTGCCAGCACCCACATCAGGCAGTTCACAACCTCTTGTAACTCCAAGTCTAGGGGGGTCCCACTAAACTCCTCAGACATGCGCGCGCGCGCGCACACACACACACACACACACACACAGACATACACACGCACATTTAAATTGTAATTAAAAATAACAATAGATTTAAAAATATGCTTAGCAGTCCTGGATGAAGTTCCATTGGGGACAGGAGTACATAGACTTTTGCCCCTGTGAGCTTCCTGACTTGGGGGTAAGACAATCATAGACACTGAGACCTGTCACAGAACCACCTGACTTTGCAACTGTCAAATTGGGTCTTGGCCTTGGCTGTGTGTGTGTGTGTGTGTGTGTGTGTGTGTGTGTGTGTGTGTGTTTATTGCTGTAATAAAGTATCTGACTGAAGCAACTTAAGAAAAGGAGGTCTAGCCAGGCAGTGGTGGCACACGCCTTTAATCCCAGCACTCAAGAGGCATAGGCCATCAGATCTCTGTGTGTTCAAGGCCAGCCTGATCTACAGAGCAAGTTCCGGGACAGCCAGGACTGTTACACAGAGAAACCCTGTCTTGAAAA
>LZPO01017354.1:176110-201105 GCA_001675575.1 Neotoma lepida | reverse complement strand
GAGAGAGAGAGAGAGAGAGAGAGAGAGAGAGAGTACCAGGAAAATGGCTTTCATTTTCTTACTAAACCCATAAGTGTTTCTGGGAACGAGTGGGGGGGACCCTATTCTGGAGTTGTCTGTGTCCTTCTAGCTGTGATTAGAGAACTACCCCCCCTCCCCTCCCCTCCTCATTTGCTCTGTTGCCACTCCAGCAAGTTGGTCCTCAGCTGAACAATCTCTAGGGTGGTAGGATCTGGACTCTAGTCCCATTTTGGCTTCCTCTATCCCTGAAACCTGAGAACTGGAGACCACACCCCTGAGGCCCTGGGATTGCTACATTGACATAGGGAAGATGGAATCCTCTGCATATGTTCAGCCAGAGGAAACTCAAAGCATCTATGCTTCCAAAACAACGAAGCCATCAAGCTGATGACTTCTGCCATCATCAATAAAAACAGAACGTACTGAAGGAGCAACTTCAGATCCCAGAGCAAGAGGTTGACGTTCCTGTGCTCTGTCCCCACATTCTCAGGCCAGTGACTGCCTTTGTTGGTCTCAGCCCTCCGCTGCTCTAGCCTCACTAAAGGGTATGACCTCTTGAGAAACCATGGCCTTCACCTGCCTTTGGAAGCTGGACCAGATGAGCGGTCCACGAATCTGAAGGAGACTGTGGATAGGTCCTGCAGCCATCTTGAACTAACCACTGTTCTCGCTGTTTCTGGCACCGATTCTGGGTAGCTTTAGAGGCACTTACAACAGTGAAGAGCTGTCCTGGAAGCTTCCAACATAGAAAAACCTTCTTCTGGAGGTCTCAGGTAGCACAAATGAGCATTTATCCTTTCCCCGGTTCTTCATAGTGGCTGCTATGCTTTAAGCACAGAATTCCTCTAAAGCAGATCAATGTCTATCTCTCCTTCCCATTCTGATTAATATACGGCTTTGCCCCTCGTTAGCACTCACTCCCCTAGCTCTCACCATGGAAAAGGTCATCACCTAAGGTGACAAGTTCTCTGGGAAACTTTGTCTTTCCTTGTTTTTGTTTTTGTTTTTTTAATTTCTTGCAACTCTCTTGCCTCAGACTCCCGAATGCTAGGATTGCAGGCCTGGCTTCTCTGAGGAGTGTGCTGAAGTGGCAGCTGTCCTTTGGAACTTCAGGAGACTGAGGTCACTGGGCCTGCTTGGGTCAGTGTTAGACCTGTCAGACCTGGAATTTTCTAGATGAGCTTAGGCGTTGGCTAGGAGGAACAGAGGCCATTCCTCTCCCTTCCCCTTAACCAGCCTCTCTCCATTCTGTTCATACACAACATCATGACCCTGCCTAGTGACATCCTTTCTGGGTCACAGTTTCTTATCCAGGGGGGCAATAAGTAAAGGGAATGCTATCTTTGCTTTGCAGTAATTCTCAGGAACAGAGAGACAGGGCTCCTGCTAACAGCAATTGCTCTTGCTTACTGCGTCTGCAGAAGTTCAAGGGCAGGGTGCCCCTGATGCGGGCATCTGAGCAGGATCCAGTGCCCTCTTGCAAGAGGTTTTGTTAATGATACTCTGGGGCAAGGCACACACGCGGGGTCGGGGGTCCTGGAAGGACAACCTCTGGTTTGTTGGGGAGGGGACCCTCAGGCTTTAGGTTGTGGAAAAGATATACCTGGTCCTAGCTCCAGACATAGTTTCCTGGGTCTGCTCTGGAGAGCTGGAATCTCGCTGGGCCCACTTGATAACAGAACACTTCTGCCTTGAGCCTGCAGTGGACGCCAGCTGTGTCCAGCTCAAGTCCATCACTATGCTCTCACCACCTTCCAAGATCTCGGCATGCCTACTAGAGCAGACCTCAGCTCCGCGGGAGGGTTGCCAGAATGGTGATCCCCAAGGACCTAGCCTAGGCCAAGTACCCTCTCACCCCTCAGTGCCCTCTGCGCTTCCAGGCTGCCCTTCACTAGGCCTCCGGATTAGCATCTCTGTGAAGTTCTGCAAACAATGCCTGCTGTGCTAGAGATGAAAGCCGGCTCCGGGTAGCTAGGGGGGACTTTTGAAGTCCCGAAAGGTGGGGCCCAGAAAGCAGATGGGAGAGAAAGCCAGGTGAGAAGAGCCCCCCTGCCAGCCTGTGCCTCCCTCCCAAGCATCTTCTGCCCTTTGTGGGCTCCCTGGAAGGCCTACACTCACTTAAACCTCAGCCGTAAGGCAAAAGCCCATTGCCAGGCCTTTGCTTAGCGCTGCCTCTTTCCTAGTAGGGAGTCCCGGGGCAAGCGAACATTTGCCTCCCTCATCCCCCTTTTGGAGCTGAGTGCTT
Source organism: Neotoma lepida (assembly GCA_001675575.1). NCBI lineage: Eukaryota > Metazoa > Chordata > Mammalia > Rodentia > Cricetidae > Neotoma > Neotoma lepida. The sequence continues at coordinate 198,839 of LZPO01017354.1, read as the reverse complement.
CCTGATAGATGCAGGGACCGTCAGGGACTCCAGGGAGAACGCGGTGAGCTGCTGTTTCCCGGGGTCACAGATCCCCACTCCAGTCGTTAGGAACACAGGGGGAAAGAACTGGAACCCCCCCCCCTTTAAGACCGCACTCCGGGATCCCCACCAAGGGTATCCAGCCTCTAACGGGGTGCGGAGAAGCTATGGATTCTGAGCGCGCCGCGCGGCCCGGGTGCATCGTCCAACCCCCGCGCCCGCAGCTGGGTGATACCGCGCGTGCAAGATCGCCCAGAAGCCACGGTCAACCGATCCCACGAGGGCTAGCCTCGCGCACCACGCCTGTCTGGCTCGCTTGGCCTGTCCCTCTGCGGTGGATAGAGCAGCACAGGTGTGAAGGTCATAGTTCTCAACCTTCGAGACCACATTTTTACAGCTCCCAGAATAAAAAAATAATAATAATAAAAAGATGGAGGGATAAAAGCCCCTCCCTTTCACATATCTGGATTGCAGTGGTTTTGTTTCAGCTACTTTGAGGATAGGAACAAAAAAAAAAGTTTCTACATAAGAATGTCGCGGCACACACTGTCCCGGGAAGTGTTTCTTCTTGGGGCACTTTAGAAAACCTCCTGTCCAGCTTTCTGCATGGTCAAGGAGCAGCATAAAGAAAGCAAAGACTTTTATTTTTACACCACTTGATCTTTGCTTGGGAAACTCTATTAATTGAATGGGTTTGCCTTTTTTGCCAGGTCCCCTTTATCATTATTTATGGGCTTTAAATTGTTTAAAGTTCCCTTGACGTTCAATTTACAAGTTTGGGGACTTTTTTTGTTCTGCCTTTTGTCCTGGAGAAAGACATCGTGTTGGAAGCGCTTTGAAAAGCCAAACATGAGAGGTTGGCGGTGAAAGGGAAGCGGGCAAGATCCCTTTTAATTCCGTCCTGTTGGTGAATGGCTCTTTTACATAATTGCAGGAGCCATTTCAAAGCCAGCCAAGGGCTGACTTCACTTAGAACCACATGGAGTCTATTTTGGGCTTTCAGATTTAAGAAAAAAAAAAGCTGAATAAAATAGTTTAAAAAGATGAGGCTTCAATGCTTTCTGCTACTTGCAAATTGGTGTGTCTGATGGGGAATTTTACACAAGCACTTCTTTGTAAGTACGTCTTGGGCTGGGGAAGCTCGATTCTGGGTTAGCTGGGTGTGAATCCCAATTGCCCCTCCATAAATAAAACCCATCCCAAGCTATTTCCCAACTATGGCCAGGAGCAAGTACTGCGGCAATGACGGAACCGTCAGACCACTCAAAATCCCTCTAAATAAAAACAACACGGTTGCCCGAGAAACCAGCCTGAAGCTTGGGTCTGGGCTGCTGGGACAGCCCCTCCTGTGCGAGGCCTGCGGGTTTCCCCAAGCGGCACCCACGGAGACTGGAGCGCCCTCGTTGCCCCTCGAAGCCGCACGACGCTTCCACTTCCAGGTAATTTGAATATTCATTTACTTGTGTGGTTCGTATTGTGTGCTTGGCTTTCACACACCTGTGCAAAGGCTGAACCGGACAGCCCACAAACGTGGAGCCAACTTAATTACCGTCAGTTTTATTGAACGTCTAAGCCACTTTGTAAGTGGCTTAATACAATCCTGACACTCGCTTGGCAGCGATAAGTACCTCTGGGGCTGGGCTATCTTCATCTGTGAGGGATGCTTCCAGAGAAAAAGTTCGCAGAAGTTAACTGGAGTTGGGGAACCCAGCTCTCCCTGCGCGCCTTGCCTTTTCCTAATTGGAGGGGGGCGGGGCTCTCTGAGCCTAGTTGCTAAGATCTGAGCCCGGTGGTTTTCCCGCGCGCGCAGCCTGGGCCGAGTCCAGTCTCTCAGGACTCTGCTGTTCGAGGCAGTTCCGAGCCAAGCAGGTAGGAATTCGAAGGACAGAGACGTGTAACTGTAGCTCCCCATGCATAAATCCAAAAGCTTTTGTTATCCGCAGCCCCCAGGCTCGCAGCGCTTTGCACGTAGCTAAGGTGTCCCGGAATGGATCTTGTTAATCACGCCAAAACACAAGCATCCTTTTATGATGCGAACAGTCATTTTCTAAGCAGTTAAGCATTAGATGAGAAAAATATTACTGCATAGCATTCGAGAAAAGCACACTAGTAAATAAAATTCGTATTGATGAAAAATTATTTGAACTCACTAATAAAAGATTAGTATTATAACCCCCGCAGTCAATACTTTTCGTGGAAATTTATGGACACAAATAATATGCCATCAAATTACTTCAAGTGTGGCTATAATTCAAGGGACCTCAATCTTGTTGCTGAACTTTAAAACGTAGCATAACCGAAATAGTCAAAATAGTCAAAGGAATCCCTGTCTCTGAGTGTAATCAAGCGACAGAAGTCTCTACAACAATATTTTTTTTTACAGTGAAAAAGCAAAATTGAAGGTATTGGGGCCAGGTAAATGAGTAGCTGCTTAAACAGGCGTCCCAGACACAAGCGCGAAGCTCCTCGGCTTTAGCTACGTAAATCAAGGAAGCCGTTATTCTGGAAGTTGGGAGGTGGGGGTGGGGGACAGGGACGGACGACTAACAACAAGGGTAATAGCACCAGAGTCTGTCACTGTAACTATCTCATAATAAGAGGGAGTATTTATTATACTCATGAAGAATCCAGCCTTTTGCCTTGGGCTCCCATTATCTTCTTTTGTGGGCAAACAGAGGCTAGAGCTTGGATGACTCCAGAGACACCTCCTTCCCGTGTATCCCAAAGGGAATTAATTTCCCCTCACACTGCCTAAGCCATCTCGAGGTCTGGGCGTGAAGCGAGGGGACGCAATACAGGCAGTGCCCTAATGAATTCCTTTCAAACCGCCTGCTGCCGAAACCATCTATTACTGCGGCCCCGGAGTGGGGAAAGGCGTTTGAGATGTCTTTGTCCCGGTGATGGAGGGGAGGGGAGGGGACACTGGTGGGGGAGGAAGGCCGCTGGCAGCCGGGCCAGAGAGTTTTCTCTTGGCCGAGGGATGCGAAGGACGCACCCTTCCTCGCCTCTTACCTCTCTGGGTGAGCTGTTGCTCTCTGGACAGACTCTAGGATTGAGACGTCCCCCGGGGACCTTGGGGTTAGAGCGAGAGGGAGAGAGAGGGGGGAAGAGACAGAAAGAAGAGCCTCAAAGAATCGGGTCGATAAATTCATAAAGATCGATTTATCTTTATCTCCCAATTAAATGTGCTTGTGATACATAACACACGTCCAACATGGGCTAACTCCCCAGTCACCAGCTCCTCGGGGTGAACTGATTTTTAATGGCCTATGTAACAATGCCTTCCTTTGCTCCCTGGCCGGGTGTTGTAAGCAGTTCCGGAAGGACGTCTAGACCAGGGAATTTGAAGCCGAGGCCCGGGGACCCGAGGAAGCCCCACGCGCTCTAGCGCGTTTGGCAGGGTCTGCCCTTGCCAGGAAACGATCTCATTTTAAAGGGAACACAAGAGCTGAAAGTTTGTTTCAACATAAGAAAAGAGGACCAGAAATGTCTACTTTCCTTTAGCCGCAATCCCGCCAATCTCGTGACTCCCAAATTCCCCGGTGTTTACCATCGTCGAGAACCGGGGGAAAGGTCTTGAGGGGTTCGGCTCCATCCAGCAGTCGGCAAAGGGGAACCGCGCGCCCTGGAGTCCTCGAGCTGCGCAGAGCCAGGGTGAGAGCTCCCTTCGTTCCCAACGTGCTTAATTAGCGCCTATTTACAAAACGCAGCTTTTATTTGAGCAAACATCATAAAGCTTTCATCAGGATAATCTCACGTTATACAATCCAGAGGCGTCGCAAACTCCCCCCATTCCTCCCTGAAGATGGAGCAGATAAAGGACTCGCTTTATTATCATAATTATCGTGGCTGTTATTTTGGTGCGCGCTGGCAAAGTGGGTAAATAGGTGCGATGATTAAGAATGTCATGAAAAATGAGCAGGGATCGCTCACAGAGGGCCCAGCTAGGAATGGGGGACCACCAGCCTGCCCGCCCCGCCACCAGCGAGCTGCGAGCAACTGGGCAGGTTCGGTGTAGTGAGCAGGGACTGACAGGCCCGGTGAGCGCATCTGGGAGCAGACTGCAGAGACGAAACCCTAACTGCAACCCGGGGGACCTCTCCCGGACCCTTGGCACAGCCAGACTACCCCTGGCTACAGTNAGCACCACACAGGGTTCTGCTATAGAGACCATAAAGGAAATAAAACACTCCCGGTCCATTCGTGGCGGGTGCCAGCTCCAAGCCGCCTCTGAGACGGCCTCCACCGGGATGCNGGGGACTCTAGGGTCTGAGNCTAGGATGTAGCAAGGGTCCCTCTCAAGTTTGCTCCGCGCGGTGCAGGCGCACAGGCTCGGGCTCCCAAGCCTGCACGCTCCAACGGTGGCGCCCGCAGCCCGCCNGCGGCCAGCTTGGGTAAAGGGGGCGGAGCCCTAATTATGCCCTGCCTCTCCCGACACAGCCAATGGGAGGTGGCGCTCAACACCACGTGACACGAGCTCGGCTGGGCAGCTGGCAAAATGTGAATGAGAAAGAGGAGCGCGATTTAAAGGTGCTGGCGGCGCCCGCCAGAGACAAGTGCGCCGGCTTCGCGCGCTCCCCGGCGACCCGTGGGAGNCGACGGACTGCGGGACGGACAGACGGACGCATGCACCTTTGATAGCCGGGCCGAGAGCTACAGGCGCGACGCGCGCGCGTTCCGAAGGGCTAGCAGGGGGAACGGCTCCAGCAAACCGAGGCCCCCAGCGCCCTCTCCATCCNGGGCGCACCGCNTCACCGCGCTCAGCGGCTACACCCGCGCGGGCCGGGTATGCAGCGTGTCCCGCACTGAGGGGCNGGGGCTTCTACGCTCCGGGTGCCGCTCGGCCTCTGCCCGGCGCTCCCGGCGGTGTTCCCGGCGTCCGAAGGGCTTCCAGGCGGCGGCGCGGCTCGGGGACTTTTCGTCTCTCCCTGGCCTCTCCCGAACGCGTCTATGAGCGCAGCGTTCCCGCCGTCGCTGATGATGATGCAGCGCCCGCTGGGGAGTAGTACCGCCTTTAGCATAGACTCGCTGATCGGCAGCCCGCCGCAGCCCAGCCCCGGCCATTTCGTCTACACCGGCTACCCCATGTTCATGCCCTACCGGCCGGTGGTGCTGCCGCCGCCGCCGCCGCCGCCTCCAGCGCTGCCCCAAGCAGCGCTGCAGCCGGCGCTGCCACCCGCGCACCCTCACCACCAGATCCCCAGCCTGCCCACCGGCTTCTGCTCCAGCCTGGCGCAGGGCATGGCACTCACCTCCACGCTCATGGCCACGTTGCCCGGCGGCTTTTCTGCTTCGCCCCAGCACCAAGAGGCGGCGGCCGCCCGCAAATTCGCTCCGCAGCCACTGCCTGGAGGCGGCAACTTCGACAAAGCCGAGGCGCTCCAAGCCGATGCGGAGGACGGCAAAGCCTTCCTGGCCAAGGAGGGCTCGCTGCTCGCCTTCTCTGCGGCCGAAGCGGTGCAGGCGTCGCTCGGTGAGTCGGCGGCGCGCGCAGCCGGAACGCGGGGACGGGAGGGAGTGGGGGCGGGCCAGCTCCGGGTTCCCGCCGGGACCCCGGGGACGAGGCCGCGCCCCCACCCGACCTCCGCGGGAATAGCTGCAGGAGCCACCGGGATGTCCAGCGGAGCTCCCAAGGGGCTGTCTCTTATACACATCTAGATGTGTATAAGAGACAGACTCTCCTACCCCACTCTTGCTGCGGTGAAATTGAGATTCGCTAAATTTCAGTGTTCAGGTAGTGACAGGAAGGATCATGAACTCTCCCTTGATCTCCAAACAGCCTGGACCCCGGGGAAACAAAGGGAATGTTCTCTTGGGCCTCAGGTCCAAGCTGCATCCTTCTACTTAGGCTGTCAGAGGCTGAGAGGGTGCGCGGGAGGCACGTCGGCCCCTTGAGTGATGGTTCTGGGCAAAGGGCCGTCGCCTCTGCTGTCTCCTCCTCTCCTTTGAGCTTTTCTCACGCTCCCCTCACTCGTCAAAGCCCAGGAAATCACAATGTGTTAATGTCGTAGAAAGACAATCTGCTGGGGGTGGGGGGTGGGGGATGAGGTGCCCAAGTGGGAAGGGGTAGGGAAGGCAGTGTTGGGAATGTAATAAAACGCCGTTTGGTTTTGCTTTCAGTTGGGGCTGTCCGAGGGCAAGGGAAAGACGAGTCAAAGGTGGAAGATGACCCGAAGGGCAAGGAGGAGAGCTTCTCTCTGGAGAGCGATGTGGACTACAGCTCAGATGACAATTTGCCTGGCCAGACAGCTCATAAGGAGGAAGACCCCGGCCACGCACTGGAGGAGACCCCGCAGAGCGGCGGTGCAGCAGGCAGCACCACATCCACGGGCAAGAACCGGCGGCGGCGGACTGCCTTCACCAGCGAACAGCTGCTGGAGCTGGAGAAAGAATTCCACTGCAAAAAGTACCTCTCCCTGACCGAGCGCTCGCAGATCGCCCACGCCCTCAAACTCAGCGAGGTGCAGGTAAAAATATGGTTCCAGAACCGCCGGGCCAAGTGGAAACGCGTCAAGGCAGGCAACGCCAATTCCAAGACCGGGGAGCCCTCCCGGAACCCCAAGATCGTCGTCCCCATCCCTGTCCACGTCAGCAGATTCGCTATTCGAAGTCAACACCAGCAGCTGGAGCAGGCCCGACCCTGAGGGCCCAAGCAGGGTGGACACCGTCGTGGAGAGGCCCTAACACCGGTGGCAGACTCCACTGTTGAAAGCAGAACTCAAAGGCATCTCCCAGATATGGACATCCCAAGCAAATTGAGAATATATTCACTAGATGGGCTTAAAGGGGGCTACAGCCACACCAGAAGATACACTAGATATTTATTATACGACCCTACTTTGTACATAGATATCTATATAGACTGGATCTCAGCTGCAGTATTTTGAAAGGGATAGGACCAAACGTCTCCACCCACACATTCCAGATGAAACAAAACCACCCCTGTACCCTGTCACCCTCAGCGACCACCTTCCCATACTTTCCCAAAGGTAAACGGGAGACACAAGAACAAACACTGGGGTTGAAACTTATTTTTTTTTTGTTTGTTTTTATTCTGGCTTTTTGAGTTGAGCGCAGAGCAGACTTTTTGGGCAGTCTAGGAATCTGCTCTGTTCATTTGCCTTTGCCTGGCTTTCTTTCCTGGGCTTGTATATCCTATCTGAGCCATGTCGGAAGCACGTCTCCGTTGTGTTTAATTTATTTCAATGTAGCTTATTTTCATATAAGTTATGACATTTAAACAATCTCAGTCTTGTGAATAATAAAAAAAGCAAGAAAAAAAAACATAAGCTCGATCCTTGGGGCCTCATAANAGTGCCCACCACCTGGGCACTTCGAGGGCACTGCCAGGGTGTGGTCAGCTAAGTGGCCTGGGACCAGGACGGAGGCTGACTGGCCATAAGCCACGTAACACTTTAACAGGCTTTTAATCGGAGAGTAGAGCTTTGAGTTTAAGAAAGCCTGGTNTTCATCTTAGGAGTTTGGCATGTCCCCTTTTTGCATGGCCTTATCAATAGCCTGAGGACTGGCAAACTTTGGCCAGAGGAGGAGAGAAAGCAAGCGTGGGTGGTGGTGGGTTTGCACAAACTCAGAGGCTCCAAACTGGATGCAGCCAGGGAGGAGAAACTCGTTTCCTTACAAGAAACTCCGACCCTAAAAGCAGCGGTGCTCGCTCGCTCTCAGGGCCTCCGGTCCATAAATCAGTCTGCAGGCGTTATCTTCCGACAGGAGCCGGAACTCAGCAAGCCCTGTAAGGCTTCCCGGCAGCTCTGGGCTTGGAGGAGGGCTGTAAACTCCAAGGCCCTACACTTCCCACTCCGGGCGGGGTTGGAGGGGGCGTGCCCTGACCACTGCCCCACCCTAAGGGCGCTGGGGCCCGCAGCCCCTCAAACGGAGAAGGGGGAAGGGACTCTGGTGGGTTGGTGCGCAGAAACCTAGGAATAGGGCGTCTTTCTGCCTTGGAGGGGCAGCCCGTAAAGCACAGGAGGGGCGTGCCCTGCACCACACCACCTCCTCTAACTTTGGTACTGTGACCGATGCAGGGGCCGCCAAAGCCTGGCGCTGCCAAGACTGCGGTGCACAGGACCCGGGTACCCAGAAGTGTGGAGCGTGCTAGTGACGGTGATCATGGTGCCCAAGTCCTGTTGACCGTTAAACCTGCAGCCCAAAGAGAAGCTAGTGGCTGGACCACATTAGCTTTCAAATGGAAGGATAGAGAAACCCCCAGCAAAGCACACGCTGTGGTTACCAGTCCAAGAAGGGGGGGTCTTGGGTCAATACTGATTTAATTTATTCCACTTGCTCCAGTCTGTCATCTCTCAGCGGCACAGAGGTCGCGGTACAGAGGCCTTTGCCCAAACTTCAGGCGCAGGATGGAGGGCCAAAGTCACAGAGTCATGGTTTCTTTCNGAATATTTCCGGTATTGGAAAATGCCTCGGGCTTGAGTTTTTAGGACAATGTAATGGAGTGGCCTTTCCTCCTAGGGTTAGGCTTTGCAAAGCTCTGGAATTCTCTGTTGTCCTCCACCCGGTGCCAAGAGGAGCAGAAGGGGGACTGTGTTTTGCACAGGCACAACTAGTGTGTAAGGTCCAGTGGCTTCCTCAGATCCGCACTCCCTCTCCTGCCCCCACCCCACTCCCCACCGCCGCCCCCCAGCCGATGTGCACAGAGCCCTGGTCACCAGTTGGCACTATCTGCTTCAGCCAGGTTCCCAACTGGCTACGGTGTCAATGCGGGTGCCGAAAATTCTAGGTCCTCAGGGATACCAAGCCCTCTTTTCTACACACACACCACCTGGACCAGTCTTCCATGGAATTCATGTGTGTCCACGGAGTGGCTGTGACTGAAAACAGAGTGTCCAGTACCAGGACTAAGAGAGATGCGAGGTGAGATGCGGTATCCCGCCATAGCCCGTGTGGCACTGCAGGTCTGGGAGAGAGGCTCTGAGGACCCAGAGTTTAACGCTTTCCTAGATCCCAGGGCGCCTCCTCACTTGCCCTTCCATCACACTAGATGTAAATAGCCCCTACCAGCTCTCTCTCAAAGCCTCTTGTCAGGGGTGGGGGTGGAAGCCTTGACCCACACAAGCTCCTTGAGAAAGCAAAACTCCCCAGAAATAGGCAGCCGCCTTCGGGGAACCCCACTATGAGACCCAAGCTGCCTTGCACTGTCTCACCCTTTAGAAGCACAGGCAGGGTCCTGAGATACTGTGTGCCCCCTTGCCCTCTTAGGGGGCTGTCCCTTTCCTCCCCAACCCCTGGGGGCCATGGCACCCCAGAGCCCAGAGCCCGAGGCCCTGGAGACAGGCCGAGGGCAGGAAGATAAACAGGCAGCCCTTGATGGCCGCTGTCATCATGGCCGTCATCATGGCTTTCATTTGGCTGCCTAATGAGTCACATCACAGGCAGAGAGAAAAATTGTCAATCGCCTGGGCCCTAATGAATTTTTTTGCAAATTGTAATCAAGCCAGGCCGTCTCAGCTGGCTGATTAATGAGACCCACGAGGCTCGGCCAGCACCTCAGCTTTTTATCCCATCCCGTCCTCCCCGCACTAAATTAACAGCAACTTGTCTGAGCTTCAAATTAACTCCCAATGATTAATTCTGATGGGGGGGCCTGAAGAATAGCTTGTTCTAATAGGCTCTGGCCTGAGATGCTGTTGAAAATTAATACACTTCCCCTTTGGCTGCCGGCTTTAATCCAAGGTTGGGTTTTGACATATCACTATATTTGTTGTTACAATAAATTCCACTTACATCTGCAGATCAAATAATTACGACCAGGAGTGCACAGACCTGGGCCCCCAGCCCGGAGTGCAGTGGGACACCTGGGTGCTGACCTCAGACCCACATCCGAAGGCGAGGGGGGGGGGTGTCCTGGGAACAGTCACCTGATCCTGTGACCGTTTTTTTCTCATTTCCCAGAATCCTTCCATATCAGGGAGCTGAGTATCCCCAACCCTTTGGAAAACTGAGGTTGCTTTGAAAGCCTACATCCAGACCTTTATCCAAGCCGCCTGCTCCTCCAGGTCCCCTTGAAGGTTGGGAATCCCTTCCAAGCAAAGCAGCCTGTGGCGGGTGGAAGGGGAAGAGGCTTCTCCAGCCCTAACCTGAAGTTGGAATTTTCAAGACTTAGCAGAAGCCTGTCATCCAGGCAGCTAGTCTTTTAGTCTGTAGCCCCCTGGGATGGTTCCTTCAGGGTGCCATTTCAGCTAAATGGGCAGAGTGCAAAGCCTTTGGGCCTTCTCCACCTGGGACTGGCCACAAATGACCTGTCTAGCTCTGGTTCTGTGGCCTNCCTTCTAAGAGCCCNTTCTCTGGGGGTCAGCACTTGCTCCCTCTCCGTTCTGTTTGCTGGGGCTTAATTGGCTTAATCATTTCAGCTGTGTCTGGTGAGCCTTGTACAGCGCCTCCAAGGCTGTTTCTGAGGTGTGAGTGATCAAGGCAAACACAGGGTGTGCTGAAGGTTGGTTGGGAGGAACATTCTGCCTCGCCCTGCAGTTCTCCCCCTTTAGGACTTCCCAAGCTCCTCACATCTCTCTGGAGGGCCTGTGTAGCTTCTAGCAGCCCTGCCAGCTAACTTGGCTTCTGCACTTCCTCCTCCTGGACACCAGCTATGACATGGCCAAGGGACCTGCTGGACCCAGCTGTGTGGCCTTTGGAGAAAGATATCTATGCACAAGCACCTCTCCCTATCCTTAGAGATCATGGTCCTCTGGCCAGGTGTGCACAGCTGAAGCAGGTGGCCTCCTTTCACCCTTGGAGCTTAGGCCAGCACAGCCTTCTTCTCCACCAGCTCACTGGGATCTAACCTAGCCAGCCCTTGGGATCCAGCAGGGAGTCACAGCCAGGGTCAAGAGTGATGGCCTGGACAGAGAGAAGTGGCATTAATCTTCATTTTGGGCCCTTATGGTGTGTAAACAGGAGAAATATGATCTTGGTAACTGAACATGAATGCAAATCACACCGTCAGAGTAATAAAGCACCTGAAAATCCGACGCACAAAAGCAACACCATATGTATGAAGACAACCTGCATAAATTATAAATTACATCATAAAAATTGATTGCNTATTTGAACAGTTTAGAAGTGGGAGACCTAAGCTGACTTCTGCCCTCTGTGGCTTTGGAGAAAGGTCAGGCTGTGCCTTCTCTCTCTGNAGGCCCCCCACCCAAAGACCTGGATGTAGGTTGTGGTGGATAGTAGATGGGACAGAAGCATGAGGTGTTGGAAGACCTGCATCTACTGGGTTGTGATGCCGAGGGCATGGGGGCTGTTGACATCAAGGCACACCAGGGCCCTGGCGCTTCTGGCCAACACACAGTGCTGCAGTCCTAGAAGATGCTGAGGTTGTCTAGGCAGCTCTCTCAGGAAGGAGCCAGTCTGTGGTGAGCAGGCCTGTGAGAGCTGGTGCTTGTGCGTAGGCGCGGGAGCAAGTGAGTGCGGTCGTTATGTATGTGATGTGATTCCCCTTCCCGCTCACCAGCTTTCTCCACGTTCCTAGATGGACCCTAGTCAAGAGTTCGATCTTGCCGTCAGGGCCCGCACTTCCCACAGCGCTGAGCTTCTGGGGACTCAACCCTGTAGTATCTCCCTTCCTCCTCGGAAGCCCTCCTTGGCTGCGCCTCTGAACTCTCCTTGAATCTCCCCCCAGACCCCCGCCCGGAGCCCGCTGCCCCTGCTCCACTCGGCCTGAGCTCTCTCCTACAGCGCGATGTTAGCGTCATGGAGGGAGTACCTCTCTAGTCCTTAGGAGGACTCCCACAGCCACCTCGTCACCCTGTCCAGTTTGGCCTCTGGGTTGCTCGGTCCCTGCTCTGCACGTCCGCGAGCCTCCCTTCCTGGAACACCGGTTTATGGCTTTTCCCCAGTTCTCTATGTTCGCTGCGGTCAGCTGTCCTCTCCATCCCTGTCTCCAACCCGCCACCCCCGCGTGGCCGACCCGGAGCTGCACCCAGGCTGACCTCGCAATATCGAGGTCCGAGCTGTACAAGGCCACCACGGAGGCAATTCCTGCTCAGTCGTCGAGCCCCCCACCCCCATCCCGAGCAGCCTCCAGGGAGAGACCAGAGAGTGAAGAAGATCTTCGTGGGCCTGACCCCGAAGATGATACCCACATGGCCAGGGCGCAGGCAACGGCCTGGGCAGGCTGTGCCCCGGAGGCACGTCCCCCGCGACCCCCGCCCCAAGCCTTCATCTCTTTATTTCCCGCCATTAGATCCCTTGAGGCCTTTGTCATGCTGGCACATCTCTAGAGTGGCCGCGCGTCGCCTTAAAGGGCCCGACCCCCCACCTCGGGCTCCGGGCAGTTCGCATGACAATGGCTGAAATGCGATTACACCGATTTGATCCTATTAAGCCCGCCCAGTCCCCCGCGGCCCTGCCCAGCCAGCTCCTATGCCCCACCACCTCCTCCTCATTCCTCCTCTGCCTGCCCCCGACTCGGCTTCCGGGGGAGCACCTGGTTGCACCGGGAGCCAGCGGAGCTCTGAACGCCACGGGGATTTGGAAGTGGCCGCCTGACCCGGGAAGGGAGCTGGGAGGGGGGCTCTGAATAACAAAGCCGAGCGGGGGCCAGGCCCCAAGAGGAGAAAGGGAGTAACAGACCCCAGCCCGGCCCACACCCGCCTACACTGGCTTGCAGGCTAGCAGAAAGGGTTGCTATCCAGGCTCCCAAAATCAGGCAGCATGGTTCTGCTGAGCAATCTCCTGAGTTCCTCTCCAGGGTTCCAGCCAGGCAGTGGGGGTCCAAGGTGCAAGNAGAAACTAAAAGGTGATGTTCCTGTGTCCAGCACCTATGCCCAGCACCTCAACTGTCCGCTCATGTCTCTTGCAACCCTAGAGGCAAGACTAGGCTTCCTATTCACAGATACAGAAGGGGCAGGAAATGGGCCAGGCCAGTGCTCCTCTAAATGCTTCCTTCACAAGCCTTGAGCTCTAAGGCCAAGACCCCGGTCAGTGGATAAAAGGGATGGGGGATGAAGGCCCATGGTGGGTGAGGGACCCAGGAGACAGAACCAGATGCGCTGAATGGACTTTCGGTGGGGGTGGGAGTGGAGGGTGGCCAGATGCTGTTACAAGTTCATCTTCTCTTGCTAGCCGCCCCCCGCCCCGCGCGCCCCGTTCTTATTTGACACTGAGTAGATGTTGCAGGAAAAGCAGCATGAACCGGACGGAAGAGCTCTGAAGAAGAAGCCATCGGCACAGAGGCCAGCCTTCACCAAACCGCTCCTCAACCTTCCTTTCTTCACCTGCCAATGCTCACACTGGCTCAACCTTCAGAAGTCTTGCTTTCCTGGAGGGTTAATGATGATGTGTAAGTCAAGTGTTACCATCCCAGCTGAGCCACCTGGCAGCCTACTTGGGACTCAGGTGCTCAGGCCACCGACTGAGTCCCCTTCCTTGGGCAGTTAACTCTCTCGGAGCCTCAAGTTTCCCCATCAGCACCTGCTGGACTGATGCTAGCGAAAGTGCGAAAGTGCGTAGACATAGAGTGAGTGTTTGCCAACAATGGGTAGTGTTTCTACTGTTATCTTCACAAAGGCTGCCTCTGCTGCTGAAGNCACAGCAGAAATCAAAACTTGGTGGGACATTTCTCCCTGGCACCTTCCCCCTCTCCCCTGCCCAAACCGTCCCTTGTAGAGGTGAACTAGCTGGTCCTCTTCACTCACTTGGTGGACAGATCTCAGGTCCTGGCCCTGATACCTTCACACCGAGAGCTTGAGGTATGTGTAGGTGGGGGACTGCTGGGGCTGGGACCACAGTGCCTAAGGACAGGTCAGTGGGATGGTGACTTACGTCTTCAACCCATAAAACTACCTCAGCTCTGGCTTTCCTTGTAAAACAAGCTCACTTACCCACATTTCGACTCACCCATCCTGTATAGAGAGTCTGAACTCACTTAGGGATCCCTGGAGCCGGCAAGGTATGGGGATGGGAGCTNATCTGTTGACACCTCTCTGTGAATGTGTAACTCCAGTGAGACAGAGAGAGAGAGACCTCATCCCAGAAAAGCCTCATGACACCTAATCTCTACACAATTCCACAGACTCTCTCGTCTCCCTGCAGAGCTGTCCGGTGGGTTATTGAGAGTGCTGGCAGGCCCCCAAGCATGGTGAAAATGNAGATAGAAATGTAAAACCTATGCCGTCACCATTTTCAGTCACAGAATCCCCAAACCAGGCAAGATCCAGGAAGACAAATCATTTGGCTTTTCTGTACCACTTTGATGAGTATGTCCACACATGCATGTGTGCGATGTCACATTTACACTTCAGGTGCTGGGTCATTTTAAATGCTTATAATGGTGTGTTCAATAGATTTCCATTTTCCATGACTATGGCTAGAATTTCCTCCCAAATAATTTTCATATTTCATAATGTTGAAGGCTATAAATTGCCAAAAAAAGGAGAGACTGATAATTGCCCATCTTTAAATGAGAAATTGTTAATTTGGGATTTATAATGGACTTTCTTTGATGAGTAGTAGTGAGGATAGATTTGCCTTCCTGCCTCATTTTGCACGGTCGAATTTGGATAGTCAGGGGTTTTACAAGAGGGCAGAGCTATCCTGGGACCAGGTTGGTGCACTGTGGTAACATCCTTGCCTTCTGACATTGGGAAGATGGTAGGCACATAGCTTTCCTGGAAGTTGTGTTCTAATTATGACAATGCCAACAATATGCAGACCTTTTCTACCTGAATTGATGACCTTGGAGACAGGACAGATTTTTATGGTATAGGAATGTCTGTGTATGCCAGAAATATACCCCAGTCATGTGATAGACCAAAGTGTCCCCAACGAAGCAAACATCCACCCACTGGCATCAGAGACCCACAGGTACCTGAAGAAAGACAGTGAATAGTGAATTCCAGTATTTGAGGACTAGCATGGCCTAAGGTCTGTGGAAAGATCCTCTATGTCCTCAATGTTTGAGGATGAGTGTGGCCTAAGGCCCATGGAAAGACTCTCTACATCCCTAGCCAACAAGGGTAAGCGGCAGGAACAGCAAACCCACTCTGAATAAGGCCAAGAATGAGCAGGTGTTAATCTCACCAAGCACAAAGCTTTTTCCATCAGCTTCCATGGAAGACTCTGGTAGAAGTGGCTTCACATCTCTGTGGCTTTGGGTCAATACAGCAAGGTCTGCATCCAGTCTCCACTCACTCAGATCGGCCACCTAGGGCTCAATGCCTCTGACCACTGACATCCTACCCTCAGGGGGTCACGATTTCCTCTACACAATGCTCCCTCAAAAGCCTCACCCTGCCCTGTTAGCCATGGGAACAATCTCACTAGATCTCAGCAATCACACCCCACTAGAAAGATGTCCTGAGGAGGGGACAGATCTTGGAGTGCCTAGGCTCTGGAGTTGACCCTGGACATGGGGCAGTTCCTTGTGGCCAAGTCTGCCTAGTTCCATTTCAGGAGCACTCCTTCTTTTTCCCAGGACACCTCCCTCTGCAAACGCTAGGAATTCTGTAAGTGAAGGTCTCAAACCCTTGAGTTTATTCCTAGGAGCAGGGATCTTCCCTGGTGGCAGCCTGGAACTTTTGAGGAGCCTGGGCTGGCCATGCCTTCCAGCTGGCCACTTAAACTTGAAGAAGATCCCCTCAAAAGGAATGAATGAGCCATAGGGACTGATCATTGGTGTCTCCCTCATATACATATTCCCAGGCTCTAGTCACCGGATGGCTAGCAGAGGGAGGGGCCTTCCAGTCCAACTTGGAGATCAGCACTGTCCAGGTAGTTCGGTACACTGAGCCTGCAGCCTGAATATTTCCTCCCTAGAGTGATTTCTTCTTGCAGGGCTGTCTGTGTCCTGAGACCTGAGTTAGTAGGAGCAGCCCCTTGCCTCTGGGTCTCACTCTTTCGGCACAAGCTGGGATCTGTTCTTCCTCCTCCTCCTCCTCACAAGCTGACTACCTCAACTGTGCTGGGCCCTAGGAGGAGGCTGCAGGCACAGAGAACTCCAGTGTGCTTGACTGGGGACCATGAACATGTCAGAATCTCAGTGGCCCTCTGAGACTTGACTGAACAGATCAAAAGCACACCTGGGAGAATAAGCAGAGATGGGAGGGGGGTTAGAAAGGAGGGTGCTTGCTTTCACAGAGCAAATGCTGACCTGAGGGTAACAACCACTCTGCTGGACACTTGACACAACTAATTAATGGAATCGGAACAAAATCTTAACATTATCGACCCAAAGTTAATGTTTTTGATGATTTGGGGCCCTAAATATTACAATTGTGAGCCAGCATGATGACTCAGCAGGTAAAGGTGCTTGCTGCCAAACCTAAAGACCTGAGTTCAATTCCCAGAGTCCACATGACAGAATGAGGGAACTGATTCTCCCAAGCTGTCCTCTGGCTTCCACACACATGTGATGTGGCACAGGCACACACACACACACACACACACACACACACACACACACACACTAAATAAATACATGTAGTAAAAAATTAA
The DNA here is from genome assembly GCA_001675575.1 of Neotoma lepida. Classification (NCBI taxonomy): domain Eukaryota; kingdom Metazoa; phylum Chordata; class Mammalia; order Rodentia; family Cricetidae; genus Neotoma; species Neotoma lepida. Next base: position 182,351 of record LZPO01017354.1, on the reverse strand, counting down.
ATAACATTTTCACATTCTTTTTGCATCTTATCAGGCTGGCCATTGGTAGACCTATGATTTAAATCTAGTAAGGCTAAGGGGGCCAGGCATGGTGACTCACATCTTTACTCCTGGTACTCAGGGGGCAGAGGCAGGCAGATTCCAGTTTGAGGCCAGTCTTGTCTATATAACGAAGTTCAGGCCAGCTGGAGATACACAGTGAGACATGTCTCAATTGCGAAAACAACCAATCAACCAACCAATCAGTCATCAATCAATCAATCAATCAATCAATTCAGTCAAGTCGAAAGCTGCAGAGCCTATGCCTTGGGACGGCAATCCGTAGCCGACCCCTTACGTTACTCAGAAGTAGCCTCTTCTATAGGACCGTGGTATCTGTGATAGCTTGTGGAAAAGGAAGCAACCTGTGATTTGGAAAATTGCCTAATTGGGAGAAGGACAGAAAAGATCACGCTCCTCTGCCTGCCACATGTCAATTACAGGTGGATTAAAGAGTTGAGCAGTATAAAAGAACCCTCCCAAACACGTGCCCAGGATTAGCTTAGTCATTATCCGCCGGGGTGGGGGCACCGGAAAAGATGAGATGAAAAGCTGTCCACCTGGAAACTGAAGCTTTGTTCATTAAAAATTCATAAAGCGATGAAAGCATGAGAACAACCGGGGAGACACTTGTTGGGGTCATAAGCAGATGTACTAGTGTTCGTCCATAGAGACCATAAAGAAAAACAAAGTAACACCCAGGAAAGAGACACGGACAGAGGACTCACGGGAGGTGAGGAATTCAATCGCTGCTCCAGTGCTTGCCAGATACTTGGGGATGATGAAGCAGCCCTGTGTGGAGCGAGAATGACATAAGCAGATGAGCAAATGCCATGTGTCATGAAGACTTGAGTGATAGGAAGGACAACAAGGCAGAGGAGGGAAGGGGAGGGAGGGATGGTCGTCTCCTGGAGGAGGAGAGGGTACAAGAAGTTCACAGATCTGGGGAAAGGGTTTTCCATCCTGAGGTACAGGCAAGAAGAGGAGGGTGGGGCTGAGGGTTCACAGAGACAGCCGGGCACTTGACTATGGAGAGGATGGTGGTGAACTTAGTTTCAAATGATACAGGAAGCCATTGAAAGAATTAGGGCAGCTGAGTGAATTTTTATTTGCTAATAAATAAATAAATTGTTCACACTCAAAGAGGTACAAGTGAAAATGAAGTAAATTTGCAGTGCCACACAGCCACTAATTAAGGTACATTTAGATGGGCACCCAAACATAGCTGGAGAATTTACCAATAAAGATCCTTGGGGCAACAACCATTGGCCGGACAGTCTTTGAGGTACTAGAGGCAGCAGTGAGGGAAGGACAGAGGGATCCATGTGGGAGAAGTAGGACAGACATTTATTTCTCAGCTTGTTGTATATTTGTTAAGGAAGAGCTGTAAATTGTACTGTCAAAAACAAGAATAGGAAAAGCAACATTACCACTGTAGTTAGAGATCATAGCCACAGCAGTAAGGCAGGAAAAGTATGTAAATGCATAAGGATGAAGAGAGTCAACATCAAACAATCAGCCCTGAAAACATGCTTGCAAGCAACATGATATGGACTGAGTAGGTTGTATTTAGGAACGTGTGTGTGCACACATACACATGCATGTAACAACAATGAATGAAAAAAGAGGCCACAAATTTGAAAGAGAGCAAAGAAAGGTATATGAGAGGGTTTGAAGAGGGGAAAGGAAGGGGGTAAATGGTGTAATTATACTATAATCTTAAAAATAATTGTTTTTTAAAAAGAAAGATGCATTTAAAAACAAAGCTATGCAGCTAGAGAGATGGCCCAGTGGTTAAGAGCACTTGTTGCTCCTATAGAGGACCCAGTAACTCCAGTTCCAGGGGATCTGATGCCTTCTGGCCTCTGTATGTACCAGGCATGCACATGGTGCACAGACATGCATGATGCAGTCAGAACACTCATACACATAAAATAAATCTGAAAGAAAAATTTTGCAAAAGTTTGATATAATTCTAATCAATATGTCATCAGGATATTTGAATAATTGAGGTTAAAACTCTTGTTGACATATGTGAAGAGGAAGGTGTCAAGAAGGACAACATATTCTATAGATCTATGATCTGTAGGATCAGTCCTAGAGATCAGCCTCGTAAGGTCTAAAGCTTAAGGGAGTCACACTGAACAATGAAATCAAAGGGAAACTGAGGACAATAGCTTGGGTATAGATGTGGACACTTGCTTTATGNCAGAAACTTGGATTCTCTCTCTAGAGAAAAGGAAGAAGAAATAGATATCACCTCCACAATACCACACACAAATCTATAGAGAAATAAATTAATAAATTACAAATATTAATATAAACATTTTAAAAAGAATTTTGCAAGAAAATGTGGATGAGTGTATTTTCCAGGGCAAAGGATTTCTTTCTTTTCTTTTTTTTAATTTCCTGTCTTTTTGAGGGCCTCTCTATTACACATCCCTGGCTGTCCTAGAACTCTCTATGTAGAACAGGCTGGCCTTGAACTCACAGAGATCCACCTGCCTCAGCCTCCTGAGTGATGGGATTAATGGGTTTGCCACCATGTCTGGCTCTGGGCCAAACACTTCTTTAAATATCATTTATGAGAGCACTCTCTATTGGGAGGGGCTAGCCTCAAACTTGCTATGTAGCTCAGGCTGGCCTTGTACATGCCAGACTCCTCCTGTGTCAGCCTAGGAGTGGTGGGATTACAGGTATGAGCCCTCACACCTGACCTCTGAGAACATTTTTTTAAAGCTTCAACTAGAAGAAATTTTTGAAAGAAATTGGTATTAAGAATAATATTAAAGTGGGAAGCATGACTGATAAGTATACTAATGAGTNTATAATTTTATCTCCTTTATAATTAGAGAAATCCAAGCAAGGGTCACAATGCAATATTTTACATTTCTCAGACTGGCAAGGATCTCNAAGCCTGGCAATACTAGTAGGCATCAGCAACAATGCAGGCACCTTAAACTCCCTTTCATACACAGAATAGGGAGTGTGTGTGCAGGTTTGCACAATTACATGGGGAAATAATTTAGCATTATACTGTCAAGTCAAACACATGCATCTCCAGCCACATGGCAACTCTACCTCCCTGTATTAGCTTGTACTACTTTTCTGTCACCATGAGCTATAGCTGAGAAAGGCACCTTCAGGGTGCTTTTGTTTTTTTTAATCTTGGCTCACAGGTTCAGAGGTCATTTCATAGTCCCGGGCTCTGTTGACTGTGGATCCAGGAGAGCAGAGTGTCAAAAGAGCATCACAGTGATAGGAGGATGTGGCCAAAGCTACTCACCTTGGGATAGACAAGAAGCAAAGAAAGGATGGGGAGAGGCAGTGAGTGGACAAGATCTAGTCCTCCAAGGACACGCCCTCTGACTGACCAACTTCCTCCAATAAGGTACTAGTTTCTAACACTTCCAGAACATCCTGAAACAGTCCAAGGAGCTAGAGGCCAAGCTGGAAAGCTGTGAACCAGGGAATATTTTATACTACAACCTTAGCGGGCAGGCGTTCCACACAGTGGGTACCAACACACTTGTACACAATGTCTTTCTGGGAGTTGTGAGAAATGATGGCTTTCAAGGTGTCTGTCGCTCCGCTGTATTTCTCCAATCCCTTCCCGTTCTCAAGTCCCTTCACCCTCCTTTCCTTTCCTCACATGAAGCCTTTTCTCTGACACATCACACAGGACNTAGAGAGTCCAGGCTGTCACACACAGACGCAGTAGGATAGCAGCCTTAAGGGTGGAAGAGTGAGTGGCTGGCCGTCGCCTCATAAATCAGTGAGGTGAGCAGTTTCCAGTGACACCCAAGAAGAACGGATGAAGTTATCATTAGACCAACCAGTCATTAAAAACAATTTTAGTATTTAGAGAAATGAGGGCACAGGAAGTTAAGATAAATTAAAAATTCATACCAGGCACATTTTCCATTGCAGAGAACTATAGCCAGGTGATCAATGAATGGTTTTTAATAGTTTTAAAATTCTTTGACGATTCTGTACATATATTTGGGTCATTTTTCACTTCCCACCACCCTCTCTCATCCCTCTCCCACTCTTGCTGAACTCTTCCTCCTCAACAAGGTCTCTTCCTACTTTATGTCCTTTTATTGTTTCGGGACCCACTGAATTTGGTCACGGTGGCTTGCGTGAGCAGGGGGAGGTGGTTTACTGGAACAGGCAACTGTCATTGGCTATGCTACCAAAGAAAATGAGCCTTCCCCGCCACCACACACACACATCTACTAACTGCCAGCAGCTCCTAAGCCAGAGCTGGGGTCTCCCAGGCCCTTCCCCATCCATCACGGAATGTTGACTGGTCCCAGCCTGTGTAGGTAGCCACAGGTGCTGTGAATGAGTTCATGAGTGCCACGGCTGGATATCCAGAAGAGAGTTTTCACGGCTCTCCTCCCCGTCCGCCAGCTCTTAGATTCTTCCAACCCTCTCTTCCATAAAGTTCCCTGAGCCTTGGAGGAGGTGACAGAGNTGTCCCATTTAAGACTGAGCATGCAACGGACCTTTCCTTCTTCTCAGCACTTTGACNGGTTCTAAGTCTCTGCATTAACCACTGCTGACAGAAGCCTCTCTGGTCAAGGCTGGAGCAGCACTAATATGCCTGATGGTGATGATGATGATGATGATGATGATGATGATGATGATGATGAAGACAATGATGGTGATAATGGACTGTCTTGTGTTCCTTGCCTGCTGCTGGGAGGTCCTAATTGTTTTTGTTTTGTTTTGTTTTGTTTTGTTTCAGTGAGGTTCTTTTTGTTTGATTACTTTTTGAGACAGGGTCTCATGTAGCCTAGGTTGGCCTTGAACTTGCTACACAGCCGAGACTCTCTGACTCCACCTCCCAAGCATTGGGATTGCAGTACACATGCAGCACCATGCCTGGATATTTGGACACAATGTGGGGGGAAGAGAATGAAAGGACAGCTTTAAGGGGAAATGGAGTGCTGTGAGCTATCAAGAGTAAAGATCCCNTTCATGTGGCTTTGACGTGGCACTGCCACNGTGAACATTTGTTTTTTGTTTTGTTTTGTTTTGTTTTCTGTTTTTCAAGAAAGGGTAACTAACAGTCCTGGCTGTCCTAGCACTCACTTTTTGACCAGGCTGGCCTCGAACTCATAGAGCCTGCCTCTGCTTGTGTTGGGATTAAAGGCNTGTGCCACCACCACTACCACCCAGCCACTGTGAGTGTCTTAAAGGGAAAGGTTCATCTTGACTCAGGGTTTCAGAGGTTTGCGTCTGTGGACAACTTGTTTGATTGCTGTGAGATGGCTTGAGGCAGCAGAGCAGAACTGCTTGCCCCTGGTGCCCAGGAAGCAGAGCCAGGAAGGGGCTGGGATCTGAGTATAAACCCCAACGGACACATTGTATGACAGACTTCCTTGGAGACACACAACACACATGTCTACTCAGCGCAGATAGGAAGCCCAGGACAGACCAAAGTACGGATACCACCAAAGTCCAGCTTGATGAACCGGTGAGTTTTAATGGGGCTACTTACAAGGATATGGGCGAGGGGTTAGTTACAGGAGCAGAAATGACTCCAAGACAGTTGTGTCTCCAAATCCCCCCCCCAGCAGGGGTGACAGATCACAAAAGCTGGGGACCTGGAACACACTACACAACCCACAGGCAGCTCAACAGGTTGGAGAGTGTCCTTTCCAAGTGAGTGANTNAGTTGGTCTAAACCTCTTCCAGGCGGCTCAGTTGGGCTCTGTCTNTTCCAGGCAGCTTGACTGGTCTCAGTCTTCTTGGCAGTGTGGCTTGTCTGACAGGGGCTGTTTATATAGTCTTGTGATNGGAGGAACCTAGTGAATCTGGTCAATTTCAGGGGCTTCCTGAAGCTGTTTTGAGTTGTTTACTTTCTGGCATAAGGNGATNGCCTACAGGATGAAATATTTAGTCAAGGAGGCCACTCCGGCAGGACAGTGACAATGGTTGCCAGTGACCTATTTCCTTCAGCTGGGCCCACCAGCCAAAGCTCCCAGCACATCAGAAGACAGCAGCCCTTCAGNTGGAGAGATGGCTCAGCAGTTAAGAGCACTTGCTGCTCTTGCAGAGGATCCAGGTTCTGTTCCAAGTACCCACATGTGGTTGCTCACAACTGTCCAGAACTCCAGTCCATGGGATTCAGTACACTCTTCTAGCCTCTGTAGGTAGCTGCACAACTCCTTTCTCGCCCACCCTCCCTCCC
>LZPO01017354.1:125210-156324 GCA_001675575.1 Neotoma lepida | reverse complement strand
GGAGGAGAGGAGGCTCATTTTAGGCTTGAGTGACACTTGGGGACGGTAGCAGAGCAGTGCTCAGCTCTTCTCTGTAAAACAAGACAAAAAAATTTTGGGGGGGGGCTTTCTCAGAAGTGGGGAGAATAAGGAGGGCTTCACTTTCCTCCCCTGGTACTGTTCACAGGCCTAGGGAAGGACATCAAGAGTTCAGCAGAGGTAGCCATAGGCTAGACCGCCTCCCCAGGACAGGTGATGGGCAAGTCACAGGCCTGTTTGCTGCTGGCCCCAGCTGACTACTTCTCAACAAGAGAGGAAATTCACCTTGAACACAAAAGGCTGCATGGCATGCAGTGGGCTTCTCACCTCGGTCACTCCCAGAGGCCCTCGCTCCTGGCAGAAAAGTGGTCTCAGTTCTAGCACTGCGTTCGGGATGAGAGCTCCCATGGTCCTTCCCCCCCGACCTGCTTCTCTAACCTGTCCCGCTTCCTGTCTTGATTTTAGTAAGTCCACTGTCCCACTATCTTATTCTGACATGCTCCTTAAAAAGTGTACCACATTAAAGGAAGTGCTTAGTGTGAGAGTTTTCCAAACAACCCCAACTCCCTTCCCCACAACCCTCATCTTTCTTTACCTCAGCCTTGGTGTCAGCTGGAAAATGGGAAAAAGAAGGCTGTCACTGAGGGAAGGACTTGGATTCAAAGGTGAAATACAGGCACAGGCTAGACAGCTTCTCTCCTTATCTGACAGAAAACCCTAGAGGCCACGATCACNATTCTGTCTGTGGTCAAAACTCAGGCTTATGAAAAGTGGGCTACCCTTGGACAGGTCAGCCCAGCTCAAACTGGCAGGGGAGGGGCCGTGTGTTCTGAGGAAGAGTTGATGACGTCAGAGTGACCGAGGGANGGAGGGGACCAGAGCGAGCAACTGAGCATTCAGGCAGTGGAGGGGGATGTGAGACAAGGAGTCATTCGGGAAAATATCCTATTATAAACACATAATAATATGTACACACTCATATACACCCCGAAGAGAAGCTTCAGTAAGGATCCCATCTCCTTCCTGAAGTAGGCTCCCCTATGATAAAAGCACTCCTATAGTGGGAATAACTACACTGAAATAATTTAAGAATCTCATTTATACTCTATCTGTGTTCTCTATAGAAGTCTATGTAAAGGCTACGTGGAGGCGAATGTGGACTGCAGGGTTGGATGCTAATGCATTCTTCAAAAGTAGGCAATGACAGCTTGTTTTCTCTAGCCACACTGAAAATAACAACACAGTGATGGACAGCAGGATGAAAAACCAAACGGAGGGCTNGTGGCACTGAGTCAGGAGTCTCAGACCTGTGGCTTTCGCACCTGTGACATTTTTGGATACTGGTCAGTTCCAGCTGTGCTGAGCACTGGAGATCTCCACGAGACACTTCCCCACATAGAAATGCTGTGCAAAGCTTTACTTTTGTTCCCGTCTACTTAACAGTGTTTTTTAAAAAGTGAAACAAGAGGAAAAACTCTTACAAAATATAAAGTTCAATATATGAGAGCAAGGAGCTTCTCCACAGGATGCCAGGTGGTGGCTCTGCCCAGTGTCCTGTCTTCCAGTGTGATGGCCTTTTCCCTGCCACACTGCCACAAGGGCTCTCTGGCAAGGCTGCCCCCTCATTTTTTTTTTTTTAAAAACTAAATAGTGTCACGGTTTGGTGTTCTTGACCACCGTGCTGAAGGTGGCCGGTGTCTGATGCACCCTGTGGCCCGTGATGGCAAATCAGTCGTCCTGTTAGAAACAGACGGGATGGACCGTATAGTCTACAGGCTCTTAGGAACCAGCTGTGCCATGCGGTTAGCAGCCGCTCACAGGGTGCCTTTGTGGGTCTGGCGTTCCCCACACAACTCCTTCTTGACACAGCCCTTCCCTTTTGGTTGGGAAGAGTGGTCTTGCATCCCGCCTTTGGGATGAGGACTCACTCCTTCCCACTCCTCTGCTTCTCTCTTCCCCCCCTTCCCTTCCTGATTTTAATAAGCAAATTGTACCACCATCTTATTCTGATACCTTTTAAAAAGCTGTTTATCACATTAATGGAAGTGTTTACTGCTGGGGGCACTTCCCATGCACAATNATCTGTAACCTCTGATCTCAACTAGTTGCACGTTATTAGTTCCCATCCAGCTCAGTTTATAAATTAACAGAAGTGCAATTTGTCTGCACAAAAATCAATGCGTATTTATGAACTTTTTATTCAAACAGATTTTCACACATCTTCTCTACGACAGAAACTTGGGTAACTCAGACCTCGTGGATTGGGGATGACTGAGGCCTGATACATCCATTGTGACCAAAGGACAGAAAATCTCTCTTAGGAAAAAAAATAGCATTTTATATATTTACTTAGTTTTGGAGCATACTTGAGAAGCTATTTTCAGCTGGATTCATGATTTCTTTTTGACTTTCCAAGTTATTCTTATTTATTTATTTTTTTCCATTTTGTTTTTGCACCAAGGAAGGAGATTGCAGTCAAATAATACCCGGCAACTGATTTCCTCTCTTTGGACTGAAAAATTAAACAGATACTAAATTATGACAGTGAATTTAGAAAGGAGGGCTCCAAGGGCTGGAGAGACATGTCTGCGATAATATGAGGCTTCTAAGCGCACTGCAATCACATCGTGGCAATCACCGGAGCGTGCCGTGTAACTACCTCCTCGGCTAATATGCCTTCTTCCCGGTGATGACTAATCACGTTCTATTAAACAGCGGTAATGCTGGAGGAACTCGACTATACAAGTGTAATGAAGCCAGTATTCTCCCTGGACAGATTAGCTACAACTGATTTGACACCTACCATCATAGGGGCTTCAGACCTGACAAACTGTGCTTGCTTCTGATTTATGCCGTCAAGCTCCCCAGAGAAGACATGAAATCCAAGCCTCCTTTTGGTCGAGGTGAAATGTACTGATGTGCTTAACTGCCAGTTAGGAGAATCTGCCCCTTCTCCTTGCTACCCCTTCCCCCGTGCTCCAGGTCACTGGAACAGGGGTCCCCGTCGTCATGTGCTATCCTCAAAGCCGGGAGGTTGTCCGTCCCTCCTGCGTTTCTTCCAGAGTGTGGGAAAAGGGTTCGGTTCCGTGGCCTCTAGCCTCCTCTTCTCCCCTTGAGGATGTCCAGGTTTGGAGACTTCAGGTGGGGTGTGTGAGTGGCAGGTGGGTGGACATGACCACCAGGAGGAGGGAGGGAACTGAGGGACTCACGTGCTGTGCCATCCGTCCGTCTGTCCGGAGCAGGTGGGCGTGGGATCCCAGGTGCCGTGTTAGGTGAGCTCAGATGATGCTGGGTGCCCTCCCGCTACTGCTGTTCCTGCTGTTGTTCTTTCTGGACAGGTTGGGGGTAGCCATGAGCACAAAGCGCTCATCCGGGCAGCCGTACTGGAGCAGCACATCAATGCACTCCTGGCTGGAGGCCTGCCGGGCATAGGCCAGTGCCGTGTTNCCGTGGGCGTCTCGAGCCATGACGTCCACCCCGTACTGTAGAGGCAACAGAGAACATGTTAGTGTCCCTGAGGGCAGGCAGGGGTGGGTCACACCCTCAACTCCCACATGCGGATTGAGCTGGGATGGAGATACCAGAGCTGAGGAACTGCAAACTGAATGTTCAGATGTTGTTTAGAACAGGCTCGATATTTGTTCTGTTAGGGAAAGACCCCCCCCCCTTTTTACATCACACAAACAGGTCAAAGAGGGCTTCGAGTTTGCTCTTTGTTTTACCTTTCCGATTGTATATCCACGGGGAAGGGCAGCAGGAGGGCTCAGAGGGTCAGGGTTTTTGTCAAGACTGAGAGCTGAGTCTTATCCACAGAACTTACATTATGAGAGAATCAACTTTTGCAAGCTGCTCTCTGACCTCTGCAGGACTGCTGTGCCACACGTGTATACGTGTGGGAGCACACATGCGTGCGTGTGCACATACGACAAAGGTAAATATTTAAAAATAGTAATGTTTAAAAAAAAATCTCAGAGGCAGCTCCATTCATTGCAGAAAATATGTAAGAAAGGCATATAACCCAAGAGGAAAAAATTACTGCCAACAGTTTGTTGTTTCTTTCTGTGCATTTCCCCTTCTTTAGTACTAGAGATGAGGTTCAGGGCTTAGCACATGCTGAGTGAAGATCTACTGCTAAGCCACGCCCCCAGCCCTTTGTAATGAGTTCCCTTTGACTCAGAGATAAAACCAAATAATTTGTGCTTTTTTCTTTTACTGAACTGGACTTTGATCATCTTCTTACATTATCAGAAATTACTCAAAAGCGTGGCTCCTAACTAATAGTCATAGAACATCGAAACACCTGAACCTAATTCAGTTACTCCGTCCTTGGCTGTAGCACATTTTGTTCAAAAGTTGTCACTGGAGAGTTAGTGAGGACAGGTTTATCTTTAGCGAGTCTTTCTCAGTAGCCCAGGGAAGCTCTGAGTGACTATGCTGACGATCAGCCCAGGGTAGTACACTTAGTCATGTGTACACAAAACGGGGTTGTGGGGCTCAGTGCTACAATCCTTGCCTAGCATTCACAAAGCTGTGTCTGAAAAGTAAAATAATGGCCTGGAGAGAGGGCACAGCAGCTAAGAGTTGCTGCTCTTGTAGAGGACCTGAGTTGAGGTCCTGGCACCCACACTGGGTGGCTTATAACTGTCTGTAACTTAAGCTCCAGAGGATCTAGTACTCATATTTGGCCCCTATAGGTACCTGAACACATCTAAAAATAAAATAACTGCTGTTCCACAGGGTGTGAATTTGGATCCTAGCACCCAGGCTGGATGGCTCACACCCATCTGTAACTGCAGCTCTAGGGCACCTGACACCCATTTCTGGCCCTCGGGGGCACTGGCAGATACCTACATACATACACATGAATAAAAAACCAAAATAATCTTTAAAACGTTAAAAAGCAACAACCCATAAACACACACACACACACACACACACACACACACACACACACACACGACACACACACACAGACCACGCGCTGCACGCATGCACACACANACAAATGTAGAAATGCATTAGTTTTCAGCTGTGTTGGATTCCTGTCACCAGGGTGGAGGCAGAGGAGAGGCCCCAGGGTATGTATGAGTGGCAAATGTCCCTCAGANATATTTAGGAAGCTGCCTGGGGACACGGCATTACAGCATCTCAGCTCAGCCCACATAGGCAGGGCCTCTCTGTACAACCATGTTACCCAATTTCAGTTTCTTAAAAAGTTCAAATTCAAACTTCAAATTTCAACTAATTAAAAAATTTTTTTCAGAGTAGAAAGTCATTAACATAGTGCAAGAGAGGCTTGGAGACAAACTCCCACCTTTCAGACCTCAGTGCCTAGGGCACTTTGTGTTATGAGAATAAAAANTCAAAGGTTTGGCAAAAGGCCTCCTAGAAGCCATTCAAGTTATTCATGCCCCTGCCCTCACCTGATAGAAGANGACACTGAGAAAGAAGTCCCATGCCTCTCCCCTAGAAGGCTTGACCCGAGGGGCCATCAGAAAGACACTTCAGAAACTCTAGCAAATGAGTGTCTGTTTCATTTCTGCTCTGTGCCAGCCTCCCCTGCTGTTCCCTCCCCTCCTGCAGGTAAGTCCAGATGGAAAGCTCAAATCCCATTAGGGTCAGCTCTCAGGCACAGTGGTCTTCCACGGGAAGGAGAAGCCAGTAGCATAATTCATTCTGACCCCACAGGAGCTCCACCCTCTGTTGGGCATGTGGTGGGCACCCAAGCCACCTACCCAGATTAGCAGCTGAGCCAGGACCACGTTGCCCTTGCGGCAGGCCAGGTGCAGTGCTGTGCGGCCATCTCCTTCCCCACAGGTCTCATTCACCTCATCCCGGGACCCATGTGCCAGGAGCAGGATGACGGTCCGTAGGTCTTCCTCTGCGGTGGCACGCAGCAGTTGCTGGCCCAGGGAGAACTCTGTACATGGCAGTGGGGCCAGGAAGAGTTTCTGTTCATACTTAGCCCGGATCCATCGTTCCTTTTCTTCCCTGCAAAAGTCACCAGACAGGCACACTCAGGACTGGGCATTAAATGAGGCTGGAACCTCTGCTCTGGCAGCCACCAGGGTTAGGAGGCAAGGGAAAGGAAGAGAGTAAGTCTCCTTTTGGGATAAAGCCCCTTGGGGAATGCTTTACTCATGGTTCCAGAAGTGGTATGCTTGCTGCCTGCAGCAGCCACCCCCGATTCCAGAGTCTGGGGTGTATCTTGCAAGCCATTGCTGGGCACCTGTAACCTCAGAGATGTAAGGACAGCCCATGGCCTGGGGGCCTGCATCATCAGTGCAATGCAAACATGGGCTCCACAGCTCCAAGGCTTGTGCTTTCGGTGAACAAGGAAGGAAGGGCACCCTCCAACTCAAACAAGACCTGAAAGAAAGGCCCCAGGTGAGTTGCCCCTATGCTCTAGGGCTGGCAAGTGACTAGAGTTTGGGCAGCAGAGGCTTCATCTGAGGGACTGGTGTTCTCTGCTCTTAACTCACCCACACTCCCGGATGGGGACATGTGTGAGTTCCAGCTGAAGCAAACACTGAAGAGTCACACAGGAATCTGTCATCTCTTTGGAGACTCGTAAAAGGCTTAAGGGGAGAGGGTAGAATGTTGCTTTCTGAGGAAAAGTGTCCCAGGGCCCAGCCTCAGGGAGAAAAAGTGGGCAGTTTTCGAGGCTAGAGCAAAGCTAGGGACAGAGGGCATGGTAAGATGGGAAAGATGTAGGTTCTGCAGTGTGGCAAGCCTTATGATGGACACGACAGTGTCTTGTCCCCAACTCCCAGCACAACTGGAGTCTAGGAGATTCCGGGCATCTCCTCAAGGTCTATCACTTGGGGAGCACTGCAGAGATAAGGAGGAGGGGGCATGCTGGAGGAAGAAGGGAGGAAAGAAAACTTCCTAGGATGTGTGTTTATATTGATCAAGGCAATATGGTGGCGCACNCCTTTAATCCCAGCATATGGGAGGCAGAAAAAGGTGGATGGATCTGTGAATTCAAGGCCAGCCTGGTCAACATAGTGAATTCCAGACCAGTCATAGGTACACAGTGAGAGAGTCAGGCTCTGGGATAGTAAGGTTAGACATGGGTGCTGGTTTCTCAAAAACAAAACAAAACAAAAAACAACAGAGAAGAAGGATGAGACATGGAACTCCACAGTCCTCCTGACTCAGCTCATTGCTCCGAAAAGGGGCTGTGTGTGTGTGTGTGTGTGTGTGTGTGTTTTAAAGAGGATCTGCAATTTCATGACTAGCCCTTAGAATTTTCCCAGCAGCCTGTGGTGTGCTCCTGAGGCTGAGCATGGCTTTTCATGAGGATGATGAAGAGAGCAAGTAAACGCCCCACACAGAGAGAGACTGTAATTATCTCCGATTCAGTAAGACACTGACTCACAATGACTTCTAAACCCAGGGCCTCTCCCAGCAATAATCAGAGCACACAGCCAGCAGCCACACGGAGGAACCCAGGGCCTTCCCCAAGCCTCCAGAAAGAAAACTCATTCCATTTCTGCTTCCAAGGCCCAGAAGAAAGGCCTCGTTTACACCCTGCACAGTGTTTACATTGCGCCTGGTGACCCAGTGTCAGGTTAGCCCTAATCTGTTTTTAAATACTTAGGCAAACAGATTCTTCCAGGAGTAAATCTGGATTAGTTTTGCTTCACTTCCTGGTACATGTGAGTGACCCCCAAGTGACCCCCGACTCTTCATTCAGAGATTTCCAGGACAAACACTTGGCTACAGCTGAGATGAACTGCCTCCCAGAACTGCAGCAAAGCCCTCACACACACATCCTTACTTAGGCAGAAAGGTGGGGGGCATCCAGGAAACGCAAGACCCAAACCCCAGTGGTTGCGATTCTATTTTAAGAGCTTGTTTATAGTATGTTACACGTTTGTTGATGGAGATCATAAATCAGANAGGAGAAAGAGCAAGACGTGGATTAAATGAGAAGGGCTAATGGAGTAGGAGCCGTCCAGACCTCCAGTTTCCAATCTGCTAACTCTCATTTTTGGGTAGGCATTAAAATCAGACTGTCTTATTCTGCTTCAGTTGAATTTAAAAGTCATTGCCAGATCATCCAGGGGTAACGGGGGAACTTCACATCAGAACTCTGGTCTTAACTGTAATGATTAAAATTTCATTTTAATATTCCAATACCCAGCCAAAGACTGAGCACAGATCCCTGCCTCCACCAAGGACAATCCCTAGACCCACTCATGGTGTGGCTTTTAGCATCAGATGGAAAGGGTTCTTTACTGAATCTTCATACGCTTCTAAAACACAAAACTCTGCAATGCCGACTGCTGGGTCCTCTGGCCTTAGAGCTCACCAGAAATCTAAGTGAGGCTACAGGCTTCATGCCTGCATCAGATCTGACTGTTTTTGGTAGCTGAAATTCATTTAGTATAGAAATAGGGCCCGGCCCAGGACAGTGGAAGTTTATGGGTGTGAATTCAGTTGCTCCCATCAACTCCCAAGTTCTCCCTATTGTTCAGAATCTGTCTTCTGTGGCCACTGCCTATCCTAACAAGTGTACCCCAACATGGGCTTGGTGAGCTTTNTCCAATGGTTACAGGGAGGGAAAAGGAACCCCATCGATGCTGGGCTGTGAGGCTGCGTTCTCTCCTTTGCAGAGATCTCAGGGTCTCAGCACTTACTTTTCTTACCTCCCCTGTCCCCAGATAATTGTTTTGCAATCTGTAAAATGGGCCCAGTGACACTTATTAAAGTCAGGGCTGTCCAGACCTAAGATCACCCGTGTGGTCTATGCAACGGCCACAGTAGCCCTTTTGTAGCAGCAAACTGGAGAAAACCTATCTCTAACTACTCAGGGTCACTTACGGTCCAGGCACAGAGCACACACCAGTGTGGTGTCATGTGATGGGCATGCAAAGATGCCTGTGGTGTGTTGGGGGTTTCCAATCTGTGGCTGTCTGTCACTGTCACTGTAAGAGTCCCAGAATTCATCATACTGAGCAGCTCCTGTCCAGGGGCTTAGTGAATCCCTGGAGGGTGTGGAGGCCCTGGATACTCAGGGTAAAGGGTCTTGGCTAATTCAAATGATCCCATGGCTGTCAGTGTGGTTAGGGCTAAGTTTGGGGTGGATACACAGGCCTGAGAAGCCTAAGGTTCCTTGTTGTCAAGGGTCAAACTAGTTGACTCCAAGTTCACATGTTGAAGCTTTAGCCACCAGTGTGGCCTTCATTTGGAGACAAGGTCTTTAGGGAGTAGATAAGGTTAAATGGGGCCCTTGAGGTGGATCTCCAACCCACTATGGCTGGGGTCCATAAAGAGCAAGAGTTACTAGCTATCTCCCTTCTCCCACCATGCACTGCAAGAAGGGCCATGCAAGCCAGGAAGGGAGGCCTCCCCAGACAACAGCCCTACCCACCACGCACCTTCATCTTGCACCATGCACTTCCAGCCACTGAAGCCTGCGTATCATATGTTTTGCTACAGCGGCTTAGCCATCCTCCACAGCTGTTGCCAGTGAGAGAGGACACACTGATAATAGTTTCTGTTCCATTCTGTCAACATCACCACCCTAGGAAACCACAGTGCCAAGGCACAGGGACTCCAATTGTTCTTCTCAGGTCCCTTGGCCATGCGCTTCATTGTCCCCAAGGAAGGCCAGTTCAAGAGCAGCGGAGCTGGCAGTAGATCACCTCTCCTCATTCCAATGCCCTGGAGGACCACTGCTCACAGCCTCTGTTAGCTAATGAGCTAAAAAATGAATTATTGGCACGGCTGCCAGCAGCAGGGAGGAGGGCCAGCGCCTCATCAGGACTTGGTGCTGACACACCTTTAAATAAATCAACGGCAGAGAGAGGAGGGGAAGTACTCTGTCAGAAGACAGATACCAACCCCATCCCTAAAAACACAAAGAAGAGAGAGACATTTTCAGGAGATGCCCTCTCCTCCCTAAACTGGAGCCCGTTGGGAGTGGCCTTTGGCCTCCCTCTGGATATGACCATGAACTGCCTGGTGTTTAAACCACAGGCTAGCAGGGACCAAACACTAATCTTGGTTTTGGAGAATGGGTAGGACTGGGTGGGAGAGCTAGAAGCCCTGAACGTGTCCCAGTGTCTACTAGGGTCAGCCAAGGATGCTCTGACATTATAAGGACACAGCTACTCCTGACCTTAAGGAGTGGTGACCTGGCTAAGTGCCCAGGTGCCACCACAGAAACAGCTGCTGCCTAGTGTCCTGGCTAGTTTCATGACAACTTGACACAAGCTAGAGTTATCAGAGACGGAGCCGCATGAGAACATGCCTCCACAAGATGGGCTGTAGGTAAGCCTGTGGGGTATTTTCTCAACCAGTGATTGATACGGAGGGGGGAGGGGCTCAGCACATTGTGGGTGGAGCCACCCCTGGGCTGGCGGTCCTGGCTTCTATAAGAAAGTGGCTGAGCAAGCCATTCGAGCAAGCCAGTGAGTGAGCAGCACCCCTCCATGGCCTCTGCATCAGCTCCTGCCTCCAGGTTCCTGCCCTGTTTGAGTTCTTGCCATGGCTTCCTTCAATGATGGACTATAACGTGGAAGTATAAACCAAATAAGCCCTTTCCCCCTCAAGTTGCTTTGGCCATGGTGCTTTATCATAGCAATAGGAATCCTAACTAATATACCTGGCCCATGTCTTACTTGAGGCCTGCAGTCAGAACTGGCAGTTGGTAATATGGAATACCAAGGGATTCCTCAAACTGAGAAAGTGCTGCTGGTGGTGGGGATATGACTGACTTCATGGGCCACAACCTCCTGTGAGTAGAAATCAGAGGTCACGCAGATGTAGGACCACTGGCCCTGTGGCACCAGAACTGAGGTGAAATCCATCAGATCTCAGGATGGGGACTGAGACAGACAGAATCACTGCCATGTGTGAGGAAAAAAGTGAAGTTTGGGTGTGGAGAAGACTTTACCACTTCTGTGGAGACCTGGGCCAGGAGCTCTCAACTGAACTCCATGCCAGACCCTTGAGAGACCTACTGCATGAGTCCCCTACTATGTGCAGGCTGCACTGCACTCCATGCTGGACCCTTGAGGTCTAGTCTTTGCATGAGTGCCCTACTGTGTGCAGGCTGCACTGCACTCCATGCTGGACCCTTGGGGTCAGGTCTTCTCATGAGTCCTCTGTGCTTAGTGCTGACAGACCCCGAGCATTCATAGCAGGGCTTGCCACCAAGGCAAAGCCAGCCAAGTGACAACACTATTGATGGCTAGGATGGTAATGACCGTGACTTGTCTGTCTTCAAGTGCCCTGGGATGCACATACTCCCTGCATTTCCAGCTGCCCAACACTGGTATCTAGGTTTTATTTCCTTCTCAGCGAGTGGAAACTTGGCAGCAGCTTCCTTATGAGTTCATGAGGTCACTACCTCAACAGCACTTTGTGACCAGTATGCTCTGCGATTACATGACCCCCACCTCTGACCTCGTTTGCTGAAGTCACAAGCCTCAAGACAATGGTCTTATGAGCTAGGATTTGGGGGCGGTGATTAAGTCCGAAGGCAGAAGATTGGTGTCTTATCTAAGATCCCCAAGGAGCTGGCTTGCTCCTTCCAAGGTGTGAGGACGCAGAACTGCATGTCATCTGTGGGGCAGATGCTGCGCCCTCACCAGACGTCCCATCTGTTAGCACCTTGATCCTGAACTTCTCAGCCTCTAACCCTGAGTGGTACATTTCTAATGCTTTACAAATTGTCCAGTCTAGCTTGGGGTACAGTTTAATAGCTAGAATGTGGGAGATCCTGGGCCCTGTCTCCAGTTCCCAAACTTCCCTCCCCCTCCAAAATTCCTCAGTCTAAGGTATTTGTTGCAACCATCCACTAAGACAGACTAAGACTAACCCCTCTGTATCATCTCCTCACTTTTATATATATTGAATGAGCCAAGTGGTGGGATGGTTCATCAGTCCACGGACAGATGTTGGAAGGAAATGACAGAGGGTCTCAGGCTGGGTAGGGCGGGTGTGAATATGATCACAATAGCTGTACTCTGTTAGGCAGCCTAGGCACAGGATCAGGAAGGCCTCCATCCGCACCCCCCCCATTGAGGACACTACAGATCTAGAGCGTCTCTGCCACTGCCGAGGACACACTGACAATCTGTTCAGTCCTCTCTCCCCTCCAACTTTCTTCCTTACTGAAATTATTTCACAATCATTAATAGCAACAATTTATGGAAAAAGGTATAAAGAGAAAGTAAACTACAGCTGTGTGTGGGTGTGGGGGACTGAAGCCACTAACTGAGGCTGAAATCCTGAGTGCCCAGCTACCTTGCCTGGGACCCTACAGGCAAGGACCGTCATTTGAGCACTGGCAAATCCTTGGTCCCAGAGAAAAGTGTAGGGTGAGACCCTGGGGTAGGTAAGAGGGAGGTCTGGGAGAGGCAGAGGTCATACTGTGCATGGAACACCTTTCTTAGAGAAGGGGTCCTTTCTGTCTTTTGTTTTGATGAGAGAGAGCTTCGTGTAGCCCAAGCTAGCCTTGAGCTTACTATACAGCTGAAGAGCTAGGATTACAGGTGTGCCTTACCACATTTGGTTTTATGCAGTGCTGGGGACTAAACTCAGAGCATCACGGATGCTAGGCAAACACTGTAACAACTGAGTCCCACTCCGAGCCTGAGAGTCTTAATGCAATGTCCTCTCTCCATTCCTGCTGCAAAGATGCTCCCTCTCAGCTCCTACCGACGGAGCCCTGCTAACTGTCGCCAGCTGTGTTTTGGGTCTGGCGGGGAGGGCGTAGCACACTGCCAAGGGGTAAGAAGGTTAATGGGTTGATTCCCAGAAAGAAAAAGTTTTTCAGAGAGCTTGTGACTGGCTTTCAGCACTGTCCTGTGGATGTCTAGGAGATGCGTCACTGAAACACAGACGTGGGGGTGGATGGCCAGACAACCCTTGGTCCTCCAGGGAGCCTGTTGTCCTGGCTGGCGATAGTGTTTCTGGGCTGGTATGATGAGCTGTCCCTCAGTGGTATGGCCCTCAGCTGTCAGACCTCACAAAGTATAGAGTCTCTGGAGTACCAAGGCTTTTCCAAGAAGTCTACTTGCTGTGAAGTCCTCTCAGCTCCTTCCTATTTGAAGCTTCCCCACGAATGGTAAAGGAGCCAGAAGTAATTTTGTGTGTGCACATGTCCCTTATCATAAAGCTCTTTCTGGAAACATCTTTTCTTTCTAAAGCAAACAGGGGGATTTTTTTCAGTAGTG
The DNA here is from genome assembly GCA_001675575.1 of Neotoma lepida. NCBI lineage: Eukaryota > Metazoa > Chordata > Mammalia > Rodentia > Cricetidae > Neotoma > Neotoma lepida. The sequence continues at coordinate 143,113 of LZPO01017354.1, read as the reverse complement.
ATTTTTATAGGCCATCCTGGAGGAAAGAATGCCCTTGGGGTGGGGAGGTGAAACTGGAGGAACCACACATGGTCCTGAACTGGTGACAGATGAGGAGAGGAAGGACAGAGGGAAGAGAGAAAAGAAAGAGCTAGCAGCAAGGAATTTGCAAAGTGCTTCCTGCCTCAAGCCAAACAGGAACTGGGCGAGGAGGCATGGAAGANGGGGCTGGAACAATATGTTCGGGAAAGAGGGGGGGTCCCTCCCTGCAGGGCAAGCCCAGGCCCAGTGCTAGCTGAGCACCAACCCCTGCTCACATGCATGCCTTCTCCGGAGCTGCGTTGCTAGGGGGTCAGGCCACAGCACCGGGGATGGCCAGCAAAGACCGATGGATATTTATTCCTTAATTACTGAAAGCTTTTAAGAAACTGGCCACTGTAAATCCCACACGCAGGGGGCAGGAGACAACAGACGAGAATTTATACTCATGGAGCAAAGACAAAATAAATATCTGGCCTGACTTCTGATCAATATTATGAGTGTTTTTTGCCAACCTGCAGGGTATTTTATGAGCATGGGGGAACAGAACAGGATCATTATTAATTAAATAAAGTCAACCGTATTAGGCTTATTACTTCTGTGAGTCACAGTTAACTGTGCTGGGCCATGGGGGCCGGGTAGATCTACAGGCAGGTGCAGGTCCAGGCACTGGAAGGTGCTAAGTGTCTGTCCCAGTGTTCCTTATTCAAAGAGGTCATCAGCATTACACTGCCTGGTGCAGCTCACGTCGTCCAGAGGATACCTGGGTAATAGAGTGGTTTTCAGAGAGCTGAGTTGGTTTCAGCCTATGCTCTGGTCTAGGACAAGGATGACACCTGGAGCCCCTCACGGTCATGCTGTCCTGAGTGCCAGGCTCCTCTCCAGACTTGCCCCTTAGTAACCTGCTGGAGCAGCTAGAACTTAACACTGGCAAGGGCCCAAAGAAATCTCCAGGTTACAGCTCAGCAGAAAGACATTCCTAGAGTTTCCTTGTAAACTACCAGACTTAAGACCTTTCTTCAGCTCCAGCCATGGTGATCACCAGGATGTGTTTCAACACCGCGAAACAGACAGAGCAGACAGCCTGTGCCCAGCATAGAAGCAGCAGCCTGGGCCCAGCATGCAGAGGGCTGGGGAGAAGCAGTGATGGGTTACAGTGCAAAGCACAGAGATGGGAGGGGAGTGTGGGGGACCAGAGGGTGGGTATGCTGCACCCTCCTCAGATTCCACCTTGAAGCCCTAGCTCTGGAAAGGCAGGTTTCAGGAGAGGACCTTGGGGAATGAAAGGGTCAGAACGGGTCAGAAGGTAGTGCTATATAGTAGGATACATCAGAGACAACTGTCCTCCCAGAGAGCATACAGCAAGAAGCTGTGTGTAAGCCAAGAATAGCCACATTCCCAAAGCCAGTAGCACCTTGATTCTGTCAGATTTCAGAAGCATAAGAGACGCATTTTCACAACATAAAGCATCTGCTCCAGCAGCCACAATGGACAAAGACAGGGAGTGATGCCATCACTGAGCCCACCTGCTGGCCTTGGTCACTCCAGCCCAATCCTTCTTTCATCTCTATCTGGTTATATTGGTAAAACTGAAGTTAGTTCAAGGACACTCGCATGTCTCGTTCTCAAGCTTGAAATCAGGGAGAGCCTGGATGTGTGGGTCATGTCTGTAATCCCCATATTCAGGAAGCTGAGGAAGGAGGACTGCCATGGGTTTGAGAACAGCCTGAGTTATACAGTGAATTCTAGGCTGACTGACAGCCCTCAGTGTGTGTGCTCCATGTGTCTCCAAACACACTGGCTGCCACTGTTGCTAACTTGAAGTCTAGTAGTTTACGCGGAAACCTCAGCTGGGGCTGCAGAGTGAGACCTTCTCTTCAAAAATCAGANCAACAAAACCCAGGGAGGTATGACGTTTTCTNCCTCTCCATTCTGAGGAATTGGTCACTATGTGAATCTAACTGCTTTTCCTNGAGTTGGCCTTGATGGAGGGTGCTTTCCTGCTGGCCCCAGGCTGGGTACATCAGCCATGTCTTCCCCCGTGGAGCCAGCAGAGCACATCTATCCGGATGCAAAGCTGAGCTGAAACTGCCTAGACCTTACCAGAGCAGCAAGGACAGGGGAAGAGGGCTATACCTCCTGGCTGGCTCTGCCTCTAACCAAGGCAGTTCTGGTGTTGTACATCAGCCTTTGTAACCGAGTCAGTCCTGTGTATTAAGTGGTTAAGTACTATGGATTCAGATGGGATTCTGACAGTGGACCTCAGAGGTCTGTCTCCCTAGGGACCAGAGAAGGATAAGGTGTCTGGGAGTGTAAGAGAAGCAGATNCCCCAGTTACTGACTTAAGAAGAACCACCTCGGAGGCTGTAGGAATGAGGTCTCTATTCAGGAACTCTGTTTGGTACCTCTCAGAGACAGGCATGCTCGGAGCCTCTTTTCTAAGTCCTGGGCACAGGACCCCTGGAGCAGACTAGCAGCTTATATTTCCTCAGTCCTGGGTTCAAATTCTCCCTTAGACTCTATATAGTGATATTAGGTTCCTTTATTTGAAGAAATGGGAATAAAAAATCCATACAGTGAAAATGAAGAGGTTATGTATGGTGTGTGTTGTGGGGTGNAGAGGCCAGAGATGGGGTGGTAGGGTATCTGATGAGGAAAGAGAACCAAGAGTGAGCTCTAGGCTGAGGCCAGGGAAGCTCCAGTGGGAAGTGGCAGACAAGGCTGACCCTGCCTCAGGTGACACGGAGAGGGCGATGCTTAGCTCCGCTGACATGCTTAGGGCTGACAGGCACTGGACTAGGAGCTCAGGGTGACAGGTGGCTGGGACCCACCATGGAATTTGGTACTTGGGGCAAAAGGGCAGTGAGTGACGGCTGTGGATGATGTTTTTCCTTTTCCTGGGAGGCCATGGGGAGCCAGGAACAGGAAGTGACGGAGTCCCTGATTAGTGCTAAAGGAGAGGAACCCCCTCCATAGAAATGGGACACAAGAGGCAGCAGTGAGCAGGGCTGCCCTTGGAGAGGGAAGCCCAGGAGGCCAGGTACCGGGAGAAGAAACCCAGGATTGGACTAGCAGGTGGGGGTGGGGGGAGGGGACTGATGGACACCAAAATCCATTTATAAATCTAACTTCCAAGCAAATGACTGAGAAAGGAAAAACCTACTTTAGCCCCAGAATCAGCCAAGATAGAATGTCAACATTTCCCTCTCTTTTCTATCCTACTAGAAAATAACACAACAAAACACAGGCATTTAAAGGACTTCAAGCCCAGTTCCACCTCTTTAAGCACAATTTCTCCAGATGTCTCTCAGTCCCTGTGTGTTTGTATAGGAAGGTCTCTCAGCTAAACTAGCCACATGCACAGTAGATGCAGCTGAGCCTTGACACAGGGAAGAAACGAAAGAACTGTCTGTTTTAAGGACTAAATGCAGGAAATCTGTGCCCGATGAGAGCGAGCCTGGGCAAGTGGAGCGAGGCAGATCTAGATTCCGTGTAATGTGGCATGAAACGCAGCCAGACCTCGGTGGCCCTCCNGGCTGCCCTGGTGGTGGAGCCCCATCACAGTGAATTAAGTCCGCCATAACAGTGGCTGATGTGATGGGCTTTGGAACATACCGCATCATAAACAGATAAGGGAAGAGAAATGGTCCTTTTCCTCCACCCGGGATAACGTAAGATGGATGCAGTCCCTCCCCTGGTGTGCACCGTTGCCCTTTAAACACCAGGGAAGAGGGAAGCCCAAGGCCCCTTCTGCAGGGAAAGCCCAGGAACAAGAACCACCACAAAGCACAGGCTCCATCCACGGCTTCTGGAAGTGGCCCTCAAAACAGGGACGGTCCCAGGTTGCTAAGCTGCAGCCCATTTAGCGAAGCCATAGGAAGTCCTGAGCAATTTTCTGCCATAAACTGCCAACGGCCTTTAAGAACATAATCCTTGGTAACACTATTTTAAAAAGACGTAAGACTACTGATTTTGAACAATACGGTATCTTCTTAATGTAGCCTTTTTTCTTTGAATCTAAGGGTGGGAGGAGATTCCATAGTCACAGCTACCAACCATAACAATAAGGACACAGGCTTTCCAGAAGGGGAGGCATTGAGAGTATGCAAATGCAGAGACACTTAAAGGTAATTTGCATTTTAACTTTTTCCAAAGTAGGGAAACAAGGAAAGTGCTGAGGACAGGAATAGGATTAGTAGTCTTGGGACCTGCTGATTCCAGTGGGGACCACAGACAAGTTCCCTAGTGGGGAAGGTCAGCCCAGCAATCATTCCTACTAGCTAGGATGGGCTCTACTCCAAAAATGTTATGGAGATCAGATAACGCTTTTTAGAGGAAATCTTATAGATGAACAACTGCTGGTTTTTCTTTCTCAACTAATGGACTGATACTACAAATACAAGGCTCATGGCTGGGGAGACAACAGAGGACTGGAAAGCATAAGGACCTAAGTTTGGGTCCCCAGCACCTATACAAAACACCAGCAGTGTATGAGTGTATGCCTGTAATCCCAGCACTGGGGTGGCAGAGACAGGAAGGTCCCCGAGGCTTGCTGGTCACACACACACACACACAAACGTACGCGTGCTCAAATCCATACACCCACTAGGTAATTTTTCCAAGTGTAGCTCTGTTGTAGTGGACCTGGCCATAGAACAATTCATCTTAACGATAAAAATTCATTCTCTATGTAGAGAAAACATTATTTCTTAACAAGGGTCAATGAAGTTCTTCCATTAAAGCCACCAAATCTCTAACTAATGGGATCAAGAGGCAGACATTGGTCAGATATGTTATTTTCCACAAATGATGAAAACTAACCTACTTTACATCATTGCCTCGGGCAGGCAAAGTGAACTCTGAGACATGACCTTTCTCATGGAGAGATCTCAGAAGAGGGGCNGGAGCAGCTCCTGGTCCTGGACACAGCATGGCTGTACAGCTCTGTGGTGGCACAGGGAAGTCCGGTGACAGGCGAGTCATCATTTTGGTAAGACTCTGCTGTCAGTGCCAGAATTTGACAGTTACTGCTCAGGGGTCCCAGGAGTGCTCCAGACAGTCCTGAGCAGTTCAGCTGATTATTAGCTGATGGTGGCAGAGTTGTGGCCAGTCGACTGAGAAATGGCAAAATTTAAACCAGAAGATGAAGACTTTGTAAGCAGATTCTGAACCCACCCACCCCATCCTCTCTCTCTGCAGAGAAGTCCCTAACAGAGGTATTTAATTGCTGGCTGCAGAGCTGGCCACAGCCTGTCTCTGGTCTGGAGCCCAAGGTCCATCTTCATTGAAAGCCTTTTATAAAGGCTTCTATGAAAAAAAAAAAGATTTCATTGAGACAGTCAATGTCAAAAACCTAAAATGTGGGNAAAGAGTATGGCAGTTGTCTGAGTGATTAAAAACAGAATTACTATATGCCCCAACACCTCCCCTTGCCAATAGGTACCCATAAGAACCAACACAAGGAACTGGAACGTCGTAGCTATCGACACCCATGGAGACATTACTCACAAGAGCTACAGTGAGGAAGCAGCGTAAGGGTCCATTTTGAGATGCACAGGTGAAGAAGTTACACTGAATATATTCAATGGCATGATTGAATATATGAATACTCACTGCTACTGAAAAGGAAGAAACTTCAATATGGATAAANTCTAAGGACACTATGCTAAGGGAAATAAGCCAAACACAAAAGATAAGGTTTTGGTTCTATGTACAGGAGGTCCCTAGGAGTCAGTTTCACAGAACAGAGTAGAGGCTCCTGGTTGTCAGAGGACCGGTGGGAAGGGGCAGGGAAGGAAGAGCTTGTGTTAAGAGAGAGTTTCAGAGGCTGGAGAGATGGCTCAGCACTGACTGCTCTTCCCGAGGACCTGGGTTCAATTCCCAGCACCCATCAAGTCCAGTTCCAGGGTATCTAACACTTCCTCTAGCCTCTGTGAGCACCAAGCATGCAAGTGGCTCACAGACATATACATGCAGGCAAAACATCCATATACATGAAATAATAATGATAATAATAATAATAATAATAATAATAATAATTATGATGATGATAAAGACAGTCCCTCAGATAGAAGGTGCCTATGGCTATATATGATGTATAGCTATGCTTAGTGCTAATAACATAAACTTTAAAAGAGTTAAGGTGGTAAATTTTGGATTATGTATATTTATACTATAGTTCTCCCCCTGNCCCCCTCACCAAGACAGAGTCTCACATAGCCCAGGCTGGACTTGGNCTTCTCATCCTCCTGCCTCTGCTTCCTAAGTGCTAATATTACATGGACTACCATGCCCATTTTATATGGTGCTAGAGACTGGACCCATGGCTTCAGGCATGCTAGGCAAAGACCTCTCAACTGAGCCATGCCTTGATGTTTGCAGTTTGAGTTACTGTCTTAAGTTACTTTTCTATTGCTGTGACAAAACACCATGACCAGGACAACTTAAAAGTAAGTGTTTAATTGGGCTTTGCCGTTTCAGAGAGAGTTCTCCAAGATGGAGCAAAGGCGTGGCGGCAGGAAAAGCTGAGAGCTTATACTTCATCCACAAACAGGAAACAGAGAGCGCTAACTGGGAGTGGTGAAGGTCTTTTGCAACCTCAAAGCCTGCCCCTCAGGGACAGGACACCTCCTCCAAGGCCACACCTCCTAATCCTTCCCAAACAGTTCCACCAACTAGGGACCAAGTATTCTAACATATGAGTCTATGGGGCCATTCTCATTTAAACCACCACAGTTACTGTGAGTGAAGCTGTCATAAAGTTTCATGCATTTTATTTTTGTCAAGAAAAATTTTTATTTTTCTAGCCAAAATGTCCAAGAGTACTAAGTATAAGTCATATAGGAAACGTGCATATATCCATCAAACTGTTCTCCAGANTAGAAGTGATTAACACNATATGACTTTTAAAGTAGTATTTGATAAAAACCAAACACTAAGATGATAAAGAAAGTATGTTTTAGAGGAAGTGACATCCCTGTATCAGTGTGCTGTAGACTCAGTCCAAGGTGGCCTCCACCACATCCCTACAGAAGGTGGGACTCTCACAGCCACAGCTATGCCAAAGTGTGTTAGAAAAACAAAAAACCAAAAAAACAAAAAAAACCAAAAAACAAACCAGCCAACCAAACAAAAATCACCCAAAACAAAAAATGCTACCCAAGGAGAAGATGGCACATAGGTGTTAAGTGATACACTTGTAAATATGTTTAAAGGATTTGTAAGTGTGCTTAGGGGGATCAAGTTTATAAGGTTGCCAATGACAATTTTGAGACACCCGTGTCTGCTGGCTTTCAGCAGAAAACGGCTGTAAGAAAGGCAAAGATCTGAGCAATTGGAAGCATCCAAGACAGAGCAGGGTCTCTCTCAGTACTGCCAAGGTCCCAGCCACTGGGCGGGTCAGTCAGAGAGGCATGTTTTTCCATGCCTTTCTTCGTCTCTTTGTAGTCTCTTTGGGGCACATTTGGAAATTATTGAAAAAGATAAAATGACTCTAATCTGTTACCAATTAGAAGAAATGCGAATATTATTTTCTAATTTGTGACTCTTGAGCGTAAATCTCAAAACCCCAAGAGAAGCCATTGGGATAATCACACCCGCTCCTGAATATTTCTATTATGCTCTTGAACTGAGAGGGTGACTCTGAATCATGTGCCTGGGGCTGAAGGTATCTTATATAAGACATCAAAGCCCTGGCTGTGAGTCACTACTGCTATCCATGCCGTGTGCTGGGCCCTGTGCAGCTGGCACCCTGCTCTGGGCAGGAGAAGGGGCAGGAGCTGAGTAAGAGGAGCTATGATCCCTGGTAAAGACATGCTCCCCCCCCCTGTGATGCCACCCACCCCAAACTTCCCCATCCTGGAGACTCATTTGTAGCTAGAAAACCTCTGTCTATGGATGAGCCTGATTTATGAGAGGAGAATGTGGTTTATCCCTCCCTTCCAAACCTAGTTATCCTGCGACTTGAGTGACTACCCCCCGAAAATTGATAATTTCTTGGTGCTTAACAGTAGCAGGTCCACCAATGAGGAGTGTAGCATGCTAATAAATTTATAGGGCGTTATAGCCAATTAGAGCGCACCAGCCATTCGACGCCAATCAACTTACCATTCCGCAAGCGCACTCTTTATGGCCCACTCTTGCAGTTCCATCCCTCATTTCTATGTTTGAAAAGCAGCACATTAATGCTGACGGTACAGGAATCTGGAATTTGTAGCAGGCCTTCCCGGGGAAACAACCTCCCTTCTCCTCAGGGCAAACTTCTCTTTGTTCTTTGGTGGGAGGTGTGGACTTTGAAATGGGTAAGCCATCTGTATGGAATGAGATTTGCTCAAGACTTTGGGTATTACCCATGAGTGCAGGCCATATAGGAAACTTTCTGCTGATACCTGAGGTATATTTGTTTTGTGGTTGGTTTGTTTTTTAAATCTCCACTGATAGTCACTGGGCAGAGACACAGAGTGCAACTGGAAATAGACGAGCTGGGGAAGTCCTTGGGAACAATGAAGAAACAGAAATATTTAGGTCTAGTTTTTCTGCATGAAGCAATGACTGGGATGCTTTGTTATTTCTTTGCGTGGAGGGGTGTGTGTGTGTGTGTGTGTGTGTGTGTGTGTGTGTGTGTGTGTGTGTGTGTGTGTGTGTGTGTGTGTGTGGCGGCGGACTCTGTCCGTATGGATTTGGGTCCAATGGCTTGGGTGCTGCCACCGATGTGAGCAGTCTGGCTTGACCTTTCCCTTCGGACACTATGGATGTCCCTCTTGCCTTTCCTCTGAGCTGTGACATGGGTACCCCTTCTCCCAGGATGTTTTCAGGGAGGCCGTCCTCTCTCTTTCTTTGCAGCAATGAGCTCTCTGACTCCCCCTGTCTGTCTTCCCAGGGCTTACCTTTGCTGTCCATCTTGTTTAAAGGAATACTGGCTGGGCACTCTCAGTATGTGGATGCCACATGGCATCCACNTGGCCTTGTGTGAGGCTCTGGAACAGGTGGGTGGGGGCAAGCAGAGATACGTGTCATAGTAAGAGCAACATTGGTAAAAACAAGTACTGTGATTNACGGGAGTAAAACCAATCAGGAGAAGCCGTGTCCTCTTAGTTTCTAATATGCAGACAGCCTGGAATTCATTTACAAAATAAGACCCGGGCCAGGAATAAACACTGCTTCCCTTCAGCTTAAGGAACATAAAAGACACCAGCAAAAATTAGGACATGAACACACTGAACCCAGGTCACCAACACAAACTGGTGCTTGCAGAGGCAACCTCCCTATGCACCCATCCTTTGCCAACCAAGAGTAGATCACNGCAGCTAACAACACACACTCTCCAAAGTGTCTCCTGATTCACCACAGTAGCTGCAGAGTGGCAGCTGAGATGCAAACACCAAGTTTCCTTATTTTCTGTCAGAGCTGGGGTCCCAATACTCTTCCTTAGGGTACAGATGAACTCCTTACCTTTGCCAAATTCCAAATAAAAAAATACTGATGACTTCTCAGCAAGGGTCAGGGGTTACTCTCTGACTAGACCATGACAGGGAGGAGCAAGGCCAGGTGCCTGGGGTCTGGCTGGTCACTTCAAAGTGAAATGCACACCAGCCTTTCTGGAAATGAACATTATTAAGACTGAGGGTCTTTGTTGCTCCAGAGTCAGGTCCTGCCCAGAGTATATGTTAATACACTGGAGAGATGACCCTTCCCCTGAGGGTCAGGGATTCTGAGCTGGCCTTACTGGGCTTCTATGCCAGAGCTGTTAGAGGTTGATGTTAATCCAAGCGGCCAGGCCTTCACCGTCTTCACATACTTCCAAGCCGATATAGATAGAGAATAATGGGACCCCTTCTTTCCCCCAAGATCTCTGGACTATTATTTCCCACCTTAGAGCCTCATGGTGGGAGTTAGTGAACCAAGTTTCAAAGGCATCAACTTCTTCTTTGATGGACAGAGAAAGTAGCTACGTCATCTGGCAGATACCAGAGTACCGCATATAAATACAGAAAGCTAGCGGAGGACAGGGTGACCGGGTCATGACATCCATAGGATTCTGCCCCGAATACCACAGGAGGGAAGAGTCTACCACCTCCTTCCTATGTTGCACCCATCACTTCAGCAGGGACTGTGNGTCAGGGACAGGCATGTCATGGTAGGGTCACGACAAATGGATGGTCATAATATGCGAGGTAAATGGCCCTGAAAGGGCAACGGCTCCCTTACGGAAGGGGCTGGGGGACTCTTTCAAGAAGGAGCACAGAGCACACAGAACGCTGTCCCCACCCCTACCCCCACCCGGGGCTTCAGCTTCCTCTCATTCCCACTTCACCCCCTAAACAGCACTGGAATGCCCTGTCCCCTGATGGGCTCCATAATGAGAAGTACTGTCAATCACAGCTCCATTAGCCTGGACAGACTTTCAGTTCCTGAAACAATTTATTGGATTCCCAGAAGCAAATGGGCCTTCTTCCTTTTCAGCTCTGTTTTTAGGGAGCTATTCAGAGGGAGTGTGTGTCCCTTCTGTCCCTGCTGGGCTGCCTTTGTTCCCTCCATCTACTCATGAAAACAGTTTCCTGAGTCTACCTACCTCCTCTGTCCTGGGTTTCCCCAGTGTTTGCCAAACCTTCCCTCCACTGTTCAGCTGCCACACAAACACACCAGCTGTTTCCAGCTACTGAACCAGGGCGGCAGCGGTGAATTCTATTTGCAGATTTTTTTGGAGGGAACCAGAGCAGGGGGTGGGGGAAGGGAAGAGGCACACACATGTGAAATTAAACCGTTGCAGAGGAAGAATGAGATAATGAATGAATGGTGGAGGTACCCATCTCGTCTGTAATTCCCAGGTCCCTANNCTACCTTTCCCCACCAGGAATTTAACAAACGCTATAAAGAATGGATAAAGATGCAGTGGCCAANATTTTATCCCACAAGCATATATTTGCCTAACTTTGAGGAAGGATATAGTAGCCCAGGCTTGCTTCAAACTCTTGACCACAGCCTCCAGGGTTTACATGCAGGGATTACATGCACATACCATGATGCCTGTCAAGTAAATCTGAATGCTTGATGTTCATAACGTTTTAGGATCTATGTTGGTGATGGTTAAAGTTACGTTCTGATAAAATTTTCAAGCAATTAAAAAAAAAATCAACCCAGTAACCGACACTTAAGATCTCCATACCTTTTGGCTTCTGAATAGGAGGACAGAGAATCACATCTGATAACATTTCTCTTCACTGCTCCTCTGAAAGAATGACACACTGTGCCACTGCACCTGAGCAGGAAGGCGCTGCCTTTTAGGCATCAATCACTTTAACTTTTAGCCTGGGAAAACAGGCCNCAGAAGCNGAGGGCTATGCCTTGCCTTCTGAGGCTCTCAAGTCAATAGTAAATTGGGGGGCACCATTGTGCCACGGAGATCCAATCAGGATAAAATTATGCAGTCATGTACGAAATAATATCTATTAGGCTAATTTAATCACCGAATACTTTACAGATGAATTAGAATTTAGAATCCAATTATTTCCAACATTCGGACTGTCAGAGCCTGTTTCTAGGCAGGAGGAAGAAAAAGAAAAAAAAAAAGAGGATGATTAGGGCAGCTTTTAAAAATGCAGTCAGCAAGACTGGGATCCAAAGGAGGAATGATGGATCTGATCAGGGGTTCTCCATCATACCACCCTGCCCCACCCGACTGGGCCCAGGACACACAGATTCGGTTAGCCCTGATGGACAGCCATTGTCCTGGCCAGAAACCACACAATCCACAAAGGAGCCCTCCTCCTCAGGGCTGGCATGTCACAAAGGCAGCTGGCTGGGCCATATCCTGGGGTAGCCAATGATGCAGACCAGCTCNTGGGCCTGGGAGTCTGCAGTGTGCCCCAGGGGCCACCGTCACCTCCTGGTGATCCTGCCTACCTGCCCCAGCACCTGCCTTCTTTAGGGTTGCTTTGCCTTTNGTGGACAGTAAGGTTCTCTGGAGACTGGGAAAAGCTGAGGAGACAGAAGAGGCCAGGAGTATGTGGACTTCCGGGATAGGAGCTTGTTATGCCACATGAGAGGCCGTTTACTTCCTTTTCTGTGGGGGAAACTGAGGCCTAGGAAGAGTGGTTAACATTAGGTGCTAGGCTTATCTTTAAAATATTAAAACTGACCTGGCATTCTTTATTCATTTTCTATGCACACATGTATGTGTGTGTATGTATGTGTGTGCATGCGTGTGCCATGACCANCATGTGGAGGACAGAGGAAAACACGTAGGAGTCATTTCTCTCCCACCTGTAAGTTCTCGGGCTTGAACTCAGGTCTTCAGGCTTGGTAACAAGCACCTGAAACTTCTGAGCCATCTTGCCAGCCCAGCTGGGTGCTCATCACTGCAATAACAAAACTAACCTTGGAGACTGTCCCTCTTCCAAACAGAGACCACTCTTAGGTGCGAGTCAGTGCTGAGACTGGGTTATCACTTCAGAAAGAATCAAGGTGGTGGNTTTTTGCTTTCCTATTTTTATAGGTTAGTTCAGGCAGCAACGGATCGTATAAACAACTATTTTAAAAAATTAACACTTGAGTTAATATTTAAGTTATTTAAGTTATAAATAGGAATATTTCAGGGTTTTAATTACTTAAATCCCAATAGAGATTTTGTGATAGAAAATGGCTGAAACACTTTTTTTTAACGGTACTCATTTTCTTTGGGGAATAGAAGTATGCAGAGGTCCTCTGTATCCTGGCTATTTTGCAATTCTTAGGAATCTCCCACATTTCCAACAGTAGAGTGGGAATGTTAGGGAAAACCCGTCACTTAACAATTCCTTCCAGAATGATCCTTNCAGCACAAAATGAACAAATGTGCTATGCATTTATATTTTAACATGTCAGCAGGTTATGGGCTATTGTCAAGACCGTATACATTTGTTGTTTAGGGTGCCCATGGAGACCCTTCTTCTTCAGGAAGGCACANACACAGTTAACCTCCTTGCCAAAGCCACTGTCCAAGGGCCTCCCCCGCCCACTGGGAGGGGGAGGGTCCTCGATGTCTGCAGGCCTCAGGGGGTTTATGATGGGGGCTTCCTGCCTGGCTGAACAGAAAGCCTGACCCCACAGACTTTGTGGGTCCTCCTGCTCATTTTCTTCGTCTTGGCACAAAAGGTATCCTTATTATCCCTTTAATTACTGAGCTGGGTACTCTGCTGGGCTCGGCCCCCTGTCCTCAAGGACTTTTGTGTGTGCTCCTGGGTGGGTGCACGTGTGTCCACATCTGCCTCTTTTATTCATTTGATTGAGGGCAAGGCTCTGGGTGGGATCTCTGAGGAGGCAGTCCTTGTTTTAGGACGGTTTATTGCACCTTTTAATAACACCCGTCCAGGGGCTGGAGAGTTGGCTCAGCCGTTAAGAGCACTGGCTGTTCTTGCAGAGGACCTGGGTTCATTTCCCAGCACCTATATGGAGGCTCACAACCATCTATAATTCCAGTTCCAGGNNATACAATACCATCTTCTGTCATTTATGGACACCAGGCATGCACACAGGCAAAAAACTCACACACATAACCATATGTAAACAAATCTNAAAACAAATACAAACACTTGCCCTTCAGTTTATCCTCTCATAAGTAAAAATCAAACTTTGTGTTCAGTTTCTTTAAAGTCTGAACATTTTTTTCTCATGTAATTATTAAGAAAAGAGCCTAGGATGTGGCTCAATGGTAGAGTGCTTTCCTAGCATGCACAGGGTCCTGAGTTCGAACCCCAGCATGGCAGCTACAAACCTATCAACTAACAAAACAAAAACATAAAAGAAAAACCTCATTATTGTAACAAGAGCAACTTGGCTGGATGTGGTGTCGCACACCTTTAATCCCAGCACTCAGGAGGCAGAAGCAGGTGGATCTCTATGCGTTGGAGGCCAGCCTGGTCTACGAAGAGGAGTTCCAGGCTAGCCAGGACTACATAGTGAAATTCTCTGAATAGAAATAAACTCTACTTAAGAATAATTATAAAGGGACAGTGAGATGGCTCATTGGATAAAGGCATTTGTCACCTAGTCTGGTTATCTAAATTTAACTCCTGGGACCTTTGAGGAGGAATGGGGGAAGGGACTTCTGCACACGCCATAGTGTACNTCCACAACAAATAAATGCAATAAAAAAGAATATTCACATAAGATCTGTCCCAATTTGGGGTGCAGATCCCTCCCTGAATCTCAGGGTACACTGCATTCTGTGGACTTCTGATGAGGGCCCTTTAGCCATTGGGAATTAAGTAGAGGCAGTGACTGCTTGAGAAAAAAAGGCCTTTTTAGTTAAAGCCTGAGTATGGAGGGGAACCACATGCAGTGTTTCTACATCATTTTGATAGGTTCAGACAAAAACTAAGCCAAAAACCAAACCAAACAACAAAAAATCTGCTTCCTTATGGCAAAGGAAAAAAAAAAATCCTTTCTTCTTTCCTTTGGGAAAGTTACATGGACAACCTTCGATGAGACCTTGAGGAAGATGGCACCTCAGTATTAGACATTGACCTAGAACTGGTTACACTGCACCCATGACAGGTTCACCTGAAAATTTCAAGACTGAAGCTGAGGTGAGCCACATGGCTATCTATCTCTTTGGCAAGCTTACTCAACCCATTTAAGTGGACATTGAGGCCTCTTTAGGTGAGTTTCACAAACCAGTTGCCTCTGCAGGTAGGTTGTTTGCTCCTCAGTAGCCTTTAGGGCCACACCTTCTTCTCCAGAGTGACAGAGGAGTAGCCCTGTCTCCCTGTGACCCAGTGGGCGGCAGACGCTTGGCAGGACCTGGTCGTCAGCTCCCACCACATGCCTAATTAATGACCCTGCTGGTCGCAGCTGGAAGAGCCGAGCTGGGGGTGATTAATTAAATTAGCTGGCAGAGGAAATTACAGTGGAAAAGCCAAAGTTTGATTGCTCCATAATTAACCGCAGCGCAAATAATATCTGCATCTATAACTTCCAGCGATGAGATCAGAAGCCAGTTGAATCTGGCGCTGATTGAAGCTGTAAATATCCTGCGGTGAGAAATGATAGGTTTGTTCTAGAGGGAAAAACTCACAGAAATGGACTGCTAGCAAATGGGATGAGGGAGGAAAGGGCAGCGGAGGAAGCCGCGGGGAGGAAGCCTCACCTTTCATACTGCCTTTGGCCAACATTAAAACAAGTCTTTTCATATTTCCTTTGGATTGGTGGCGAGGCATGCCAGCCTACGTGCCCCAGCTTCACGCTTCCGATCTGACTTCCCATGTGCAGGACCAACGCTGGGGTTCCATCCCCACCTTCATTCTAGGGATTAAAACCCAATTCTAAAATAATTTCATAGGCTAATAGAAGGGAATACTTTCATCTCTCCAAGAAGAAGAGAGCGCTCTATTTGGGCCACCAAATGTGCGCACTGTGGCTGCTCTTCTGGGTAATGGCATTTCGTCTTTGCAGCAATTTCATGTCCAAAATATGGTTTCATTAGCAATAGGATTCTACTTAAAAGAAAAAAAAGTGTTTTATACAGATAATTGCCTTAGGAGGAAAAAAAAAACCTGCAGAACTTTGAGCAGACGAAAGCATTACTTTTTTGACCGCCCATGTGTTTGCACCGGTGAGTCATTTCAAGGCTGAGGTAACTGTATCAACGAGGCTCTCAAAGTGGTGACGGGTGGCTCTGGGCCACAAGGTTTGGCTTCTGCCTGCTCAAGAACAATTGTCCCTATCTTGATGTCCAAGAAGCACTCAGTCCAGTGGAGGAAAATACCATGGACACTAAAATGGGATGTTGTTCCCATGATTCAAACACAGCATCAGACAGACATGTCTGTNTGGGTGTCTCACCACGGAGCTTCTCAACCAGCAGTGTGGCAGGAGGGCAAATCTCTCTGACCCTCATGAATGCTGAGGCTCTGGGTATGAACAGCANGACAGGAAATGGCCAAGTATCCTCAAGCCAACACAGATGTCCTCTTACTACCATACAGTGTTGCTTACAACAAAGGGCTGCTCGCTCCACACCCTCCTCTGAGATGACCCATAAGAATAATGAATCTGGATGCAAAGAAATGAGTGGACAGAGCCCCAACTGCTCTGGTGGTGGTGGGGATTGATGACATGGCCTAGGTCCATAGAAAGCTGATGGCATGAGCCAGTGTCTAGAGGAGACAGAACAATGTGGTAGACACAACACTGGCTCCTAAAGATGTCTACATCTTAACTTTCAGAACTTGTGAGTATGTGGAGGGACATGGACATAACTGGAGATATGACTAGGTCAAGGTCCTGAGGAAGAGTTTTTAGGGGGTCCATATAATCACAAGGGTTCATGTGTCAGGGAGGCAGGAGGATCAAAATGATGAGGCCAGGGTCCAAAGTAAACGGGCACCTCTAGAAGCAGGGGAGGTAGGAATGGTGTGGTTCCCAGAGGTGTTCCACTGAGCAGGTAGGCTGACTCTGAACTTCTGATCTCCAGGACTGTATGACCATCCCCTCTGTGGGTAAGAGGAGTCAGATATCCTCTCCGTCACAAGGGAAGGATTGAGAAGGTAAATGGGTGGGCAGAATATCTGGGATGTAGCAAGGGTTGACCTTGGTGGCATCCACTGGCCTCAACACCTGGCAGCATCAGGCCCTCCTGCTCTCTGTGAAATCATCCCTCTCGGCATGGAAGTCACACAGTTCTCCACACCTGCCAGGCCACAAGCCCAAGACAGCATTGTGGAGGGCTGTGGAGACTAGAGACTGCTTCTGTGAGACACCGCCTGATCCTTGTCCTTATTCTCAGTGAGGGGCTACTCTCCAGGGACTCTCCCATGTCTCCATGTCCTTCCAGCATGGGCTAGGAGTANCTGTGTTCTCAACAGCCTTTCCAAGCATGGGCACAGTGGGACAGCCTTGGAAGTCCGTGGATTTCTCCATGACTTGGGGTAGCTGTGAGCATNATAAAAGCTCATGCCGGGGAGATGGCTCAGTTGCTAAAGTGATGGCTTTGCAAGTATGAGGACTTGAGTTCAAGCCCCAGAACTCACGTAAAAGAAACTGGAGAGTGATGGCATGTATTTGTAATCCCAGTGCTAGAGAGGCAGNGAAAGGAAGACTCCTGGGATGACTCTCTGGTCTGCTAGCCTAGCCTATGTGGTAAGTTCCAGGCCAGTGTGAAACCCTGTCAAAAAATGTGGTCAGCCCTTGAGGAATGATACCTGAAGTTGTCCTTTGTCTGGCATGTGCTCTTGGACACTCATGCCCCTGGGCCAGGTTCCTCTTATACCATGGAACCTATTTATGCAGTACCCATTGGCCTCAGGACTCATCCCTCTCAATGAGGGGGGCAGGGGCTGATATACCGGCTACTACTACTTCTGCCTGACATACTTGCCTGCATTACCTGGGAGGGTCATGTGTCAACCAGGCAACATTGACAGTTGGGTACAATTTCAGACTCTTCACACTTTCTTCCTCCCTTCCAATCTCACCTGGAACATGACTGAGCTGGGCTAGGGCCCCTTTCCATCTTTGTACAGTTGTCCCGTGTCTGTTAGGGTCCTGGGGTGACTGTCTCAGCTTCCTCTGCTCTCTCCAGCCTGCCTTCTCCTCTACCTCACCACACTGCAGTGTCTGCACGAGCCATTCCATTAAGTGTTTCTCCCTGTGTCTGCCTCTCGTTCTAGGTGCTGGCCTCCTAAGTGCACATCACACACAGACTGGGTGGGGCTGGCAAAAGGGATTCTGTTCTACTTTGTGTAGATGCAGCCTATGAAGGGGCAGGAATCAGGCTACCATTCCTAGCTTCTATCCTTGGCTGAGAACAGGACTGTGGCTTTACTGCATAGTTCTACTGGAATGAAGGGCAGAGCTGGAAGTGAGAGAGGTTAAGAAGGCAGTGGGTGCAGTCACTTATGGAGGGAAGA
>LZPO01017354.1:98289-120147 GCA_001675575.1 Neotoma lepida | reverse complement strand
AAACCAAAAAACAAATTTGCCAATTCTGACTTTAAAGTGAGCAGAACCATACATGGGCTCTTCAGCGACTGGCTTCTTTTAGCATAATGTCAAAGGATCAGTTACGTCAGGGTNTGAATCGAGATGCCTCTCAGTTACCAGGTTGGGCAACAGAACGCACATCTAGGCCACACTGAGCTTATCTGTTCAACAGTTACAAGCATGNTGGTTTGTTCCCAGTTCTTGGCTGACAAGAACCATGTTGCTACAAACATTCACATACAGGTTTCTGTGTGAACATTCGTTTTCTTTTTCTTTTTAAAGATTTAATCCTCTAAGTGTTTTGCCTGCATATATGTCTGTGTACCTACCACTTATGTGCCTAGAGCCCCAGGAGGCCAGAAGATCCTCTGGAACTGGACTTTTGACCATTGTGAGCCACCATGTGGGTGCTGGGTATTGATCCTGGGTCCTCTGCAAGAGCAGCACAAGAATATTCTTGGCTGCTGAGCCATCTCTCCAGCCCCTGGAGCGGTCCTTGTATTCTTCTTGACTATGTACCTGGAGATGGAATGCTAGGTCAGACTGACTCCTGACTCATGGGGTTGTAGATGCTCTCACCTGTGAAAAGGCCTTTGGAATTAGTCTGTGATGGTTTGGATGTGGCCTCTCTTATTCACAGAGACAGGTAAAGCAGGCCATCTGAAAGCTGCCCTTGACCCTTCATCCTCCCCTGAGATCTCACCTATGGGAACAGTACCTCTTACAAAGAGAGAACAGGTCTGAGGAGGCTAGGGCTCAAAGCTACACAGTTCTTCAAAACAGAGCAGGGCTCAAGTCCAAGTGTGAGGCCTCTTCCAGCCTCAGTGTTCTCGGCATAGGCTCTAGCCAGTGCANAGGAAGTATGCCTTTGGGGTACTACTCAGGAAGTATGCCTTTGGGGTACTACTCACCTGCTCACATTTGGTGAGACGCACAGGCAGGCATGTCACTCAGTTGAAGATGTCCCCTACCCCTCTAAGACTTTGATCTCACAGGCATCTTATATGAATAGTGCCAATTAACAATTTACAGTACATTCCAATTTCCAAGACTTTGTATACTGTGGCCATCTGTCTGTTACTACATTTCCAGTTGCACTGTATATAATGGGCTAAAATGTCATACTGTATATGCTAAAGGATTATCATATAGAAATAATGCATGTGTTATACTCTAAAAATGTATACCTAAGTAATTGCCAGTATTACAATATACTATGTGACTACATGGCACCTATGTGTTATATACATAACTATGTACAACTGTGTACATGCATACTACACTTAGATATGACTTACATTTTACAGAAAGTGGCATATACAATATTTTATATTAAATTATTAAATATACTATATAAATATAACTATAAAGTGGTTCAGTGGCTAAGGGAGCCTGCCCAAGCCTGAAAACCTGAGTTTGATCCCTNAGACCCACGTGGTGGAAGAGAACTTCCGAAAGTTGTCCTCTGACCTCCACAGGTGTGCTGTAACATGTTCCCCCAATCCCTGCCAAATTAGTAAGTGCAAAAAATTAAAATAAAATATTGCATATATTTCAATGTACCTACTTTGGATTTCTGCTTTATTTAAAGCTTGGACTTGGAAATGCAGTGATGCAGCAGGATGTTTTTGTAGTTGTCTTTCTGGGTGTTAGTGAAGGCTTTCTGGGTCAGAAGCCACGTCACTGCAAAGGCTGTTGTTGCCAAGCCTCTTCCAGGAAGGTTCTCAGTTTTTACTCTTACCATCAGTGTTGGGAAAGGCAGAATNGAGTATGGGCACATTTCCATGAAACCTTGGCCACACTAGGGATTACTGCATTTTTTTGCGGGGGGAGGCAATGAAAGCATGCTTGTCCATTGGATGTTTCACACTGGACTGCAGCTGCTAATTATCTGACGTTAGTAAGGGTCTTTGTTGTTATAGGAACACATGACTTGCCCTCCTCCTGCCCACTGAGATAGGTGCAGGATCCATTTCAAAGTGACCTTGAAAGTTCATAGCAGCTGTCCCTTGGGAAGTGGTGTCGAGTACACCATCGGGGAACAGTCATTGGTCCATTGTTTCCTTGAGTCACACATGAAAACCACTCGCCATGGCTGAGTCTCACATCCCACGAACTCAAGAGGCTGGCCGAGAGGCCATGTTTCTATCCAGAATGGGGAAACAGACCCTCTTTCATTATTTCGGGTACAAGTAACCCTTGGTTTCAGTCCATAGTTCAGGGCACATACTATTTCACATTATTCATTGACAAAGTTATTAAATTCTTCCTCCCAAAGGAATTGGCTCGATATTAGTTGTTACTGTAGATAGTGATGAAATGTGCTGATCATTTGATGCAGGAAATCATAGTAAATGAGACATAGCCACATGGCAACTTTTTTTCTTATTTTGATTGTTATTTGTTTATTATGTATGGGTGCTCTGTCTGCATATATGTTTGTGCAGTATATGTATGCAGTGCCTGGGGGCCAGAAGAGGAAGCTGGATCCTCTGCAACAGGAGCTACAGGTGGTTTAAGTTTTCTTGCAGGTGCTGGGAATCAAAGGCAGGTCCTCTGGAAGAGCAGATGGTGCTCTCGGGAGTGGAGCCATCTCTCTAGTCCTTTCATTGTGATTTTTGGGTTCAGTCTTGGATCAAACAATCACCTATAGTAGGTATGTGCTCTACCACTGAGCTACATCAGCACCGCCTTCAGCGTAACTCCTTCCCAACATGCTCTGCACTGCATTTTTAAGCTATGTCTCTGGACTTTCTCAAAGTATCTGACCTATAAAGCCTCCTAACCCCCTTTTAAAAGCATGTTGATTTTCCTTTAAAAACAGACGACAGTTACATCGAATTTATAGCTTCATTTGGAAGACTAGTCATAGCAACAAGTGGCATGTGCTGCTAACTTAACTCTCATCATTCTAGCAATGCAGACGTTAGACAAGTTCTGATTGGGGCAGTCACAGAACCGCTGACACCCATCCCATCTCAGTACATCATAGCGCTAAGGGCCTGACNCAAGGTGGAACAATTCACCAAGACTCTAGAACCTGACCCACACTTTGGGATGCTGAATGGCTAGGATAGTGATATGGGGCATTTCCACACACTCCTTTGTAAGAATACACAAAATGTATCTCTGGCAGATGCACACGCCTTTTCAACTACACTTTTTTTTGTTGTTGTTAAAACATAATTCTGTATTGATTCTTTGGAAACTGCACATCATGTGCCCCAATCCTGCTCACCACCTAGTCTCTCCATAGCTGTCTTTTACCGCTGCAGCATGCCCCACCAAATTAATTAAAAACAAAACAAAACAAACAAACAACAGCCCATCTTGGTCCTCCATCTTTCCAACACCTCTTCACTCATCCTAGTGGCATTGGGAGCTGCAGTGTGTTACACAGTACACCCCTTTTGTCCAATCAGTCCCACCCACAAAACGGTCATTGCAATGAGTCATTGCTCTGGTTCAAGGCACACCACCTGGCACACCATCATCACTGGGCCCTCACGGAAACTCCTCTGGAATATCCTGTCTAACTATACTAGAAGCCAGGCACAGAAACACTGCTATTCCTGATTGACAACCTGTACTAAGAAATGTCTTGGGGTTGGGCTGGGAAGATGGCTCAGTGGATCAAGNGCTTGCTTGGGGACTTGAGGTTGGATCCTCAGCATCCATGCAAAAAGGCTGGGCATGACAGCATGTGTTTGTAACTCCTGTGCTGGGGAGGAAGGGACAGAAGGGTCCCTGAGGCCTGGTAGCTAACTAGTCTAGACAAACCAGTGAGCTTCAGGGTCAGTAAGAGACCCTCCCTGTCTCAAAAACATAAGGTGGAGGTTGGCCAGATGCTCAGAGGTTAGGAGCACCTGCAGAGGACCCAAGATCCATTCCCAGCATCCAAGTCCCATGGCTCACAACTTCCTGTAACTCCAGCTCCAGGGAATCTGGTCCAGGGACTTGCACAAATGTGCATATACTAACNTACAGATATGTCCACACATATAATTAAAAGTAAAACAATTGTGTAAAAAGCAGGAAAACACGAGGTGCTGACCCCAGGTCTCCACATGCCTAGACATGCACATGTGCAGATGCACACATCACACATAAAACATTTAGGGGTGTCTAACACGTGGGCTGCATACAACCCAGGATGGCTCTCTGTGCTACAATATTACACAAACCAAACCTGTGTATGGTTTTGCAAACTGTCAGCCACAGGTTGGACACCCTGCATTTAATGTGTGGCTCAAGACAATTCATCTTCATCCAATGCAGTCCCTCTGGAGAAGCGAAAATACCAGACACCCCTGGAGCATAGGGCACCAGTGAGGCACACTTTCTGGGTGTTTCCAGAGAGTGAGTGAGTGGAAGATCTGTCCTAAATGTGGGTGGCACCAACCATGGGCTGAGGTCCTCAATTAAATCAAAATGAAGGGGAAGAAAGAGCCAAGCATTGGTCCCTGAGTCTGCTTCCTGACCTGCTGAGATGTGTGCAGGAAGCTGCTGCATGCTGCCACCACCAGGCTGCCCAAAGCCATGTCTTCCCTGCCATGATGGATGGTATCCCCTCAAACTCTTAAGCTAAACAAGCCCTTCCCTTCTTGAGTGCTTTCATCATGTCAGCAAGAAAACTGATACACATGCATACACACGATTCCATTTATAGGAGTTTTTATAAAGAACTAAACTAACCTGTGCTAATAAACACCAGATCTGTAGCTGTCCTGAACAGGGAGGGCAAGGTGAAGGAAACTTCAAGGGGTGATGGAAGTACCATAAATAGGAACATGAATGCAGGTGCTGAAAGTGACTTGGTGACACACCTAAGCCATGTGCAATGCATATGCAAAACTGACTAAATTTANGTTTTTTATATTACTTTTTAAATTATGTATTTATGTGGGCCTATGTGTGGGTACTGAGTACAGGTGCCTATGCAGTCCAGAAGAGGACAATGGACCCTAAAAATGCAGTCCAGAAGGCAGTTGTGAGGTACCCAAAGTGGGTGCTGGGAACTGAACTAAGGTCCTCTGTAAGAGCAGTATGCTCTCCTAATTACTGAGCTATCTTTCCAGGCCCCAAAACTTTAAGTTATTAAAAAAAATCAAGCAGAGCCAGGTACAGTGGTACAAGCCTTAAATCCCAGCAATCAGGAAGCAGAAGCAGGTGGGTCTCTGTGAATTTGAGCCTAGCCTGGTCTACATAGAAGAGTTCCAAGATAGCCAAGGCTACATAGAAAAACCCTTTCTTAAAAACAAAAAACCCCCAACAACAAAANCAAAATTGATCCAGTTGTTCACAACTTGTATCAACAACAAGGATGGCATGCTATTTGAATAAGGTGTTGACACTTCAGGTAACAATCTTGGCCTATTCACTCCAGCTGGCTGGTCAGTGAGCCACATTTTAGCAAGCAGATCTGTGTGGGGATGGTGGTCAGTCCTGAAGGGAGACTGACATGGGGTCAACCGGGCTAAGGCTATTTTCTGAGGCTACCTGGCATCCTGGGCTTGGACAGCTCATCCTACAGGGTGAACAGGGTAATCTAAGGCTACTGACACATGCTGGCCACCATGGAGCCACTTCCTGAAATCTCAGATGAAACTCTGAGGGGAAAAGCCACACTTATTGTAAACTTTATATTTAGTAACAAAAGTGACTTCCCACAAGACGAATGTGATAGTCAGCATTATAGGATTTCAAAGGTGCTATAATCCTCCTCGGACTGTGGATCCTCAGCCTTTCACACAGCAAGCAGTGGTCTGTAACTCAATGTGAGGCAATCAGCAAAGAGCCGTTTTTAAACGGGCTGTTCCAGCAACAACTGGACCCTTCATCCTTGCCTTTGAAACAGGATTTTATTGTAACTATGCATGGAAAAGCACTGTTCCTTTTCCTAGGCATCCTTAGCCCTGTGGCCCATCTTCAGGCATCACCTGGTTTACCGTGGCCTGGCCAAACTCAGGTCTGATTGATGGACATCAAATCCAAAGGTGTGCTCCCTATGTGTGTGTCATTTAACTCACCTTGGATGACCATTTTGAAACTGCAAGTGGGAACACTGTTCACAGGGACTCTGCAATGTAGTCCTGAAGCTGGTGGCTTCTATGTGCCCTTGCAGAGTAAGAATGGTGGCTTCTGGCCTGTGAGGGTTGTCTGCACCTGCTTCACCTGCCCCATTGCACTTGCACAGAGCACCAGAGGGCAAGGAGGGGATGGGGGTGGGTGGGGCTTTCTACTGCCTCTCTATGCTGCTAGCACCAGGCTCTTCAGGTACTTTGAAGGCTATTGGAATCAGCTGTTCCCTATGTGGCTTCTTTGTGATAGGCACATGTGGAGGGTGCCAGGTAAGGATAGCAGCCATAGTATCTGAGGGGACCTGGGTTCAGGAACTGACTCCAGAGAGCCAATTAAGGGTGGAAGCCAAAGTCTTACGTCAACAAAGTGTGACCACATCTGCCCTGTCAATGGCTGCAACCTGTAGCTGCTCCCAGAAGCTCAGAGTCCAGGTAGAAGATGTCTGGGCAGGTGTAGCTCTGTGCAGGCCTCTGGCTACAGCATGAGGTTTTCTGTTGGCCTGTGAGGGAGTGCTAGAGGAGAAAGTCAGGGGCTAAGAGACCTCACTGGACATTGAGGGCATAAGCCTCAGTGGCATCTTGGCAGTGTGGTTCCTGTGACAATATGGCTGACGCTCATGGAGGTCAGAAAATGTCTGGGGCAAAGAGCAACTCTGCCCTCCTGAGACCTCCCCTTAGGTGAGCATCATCCATCTAGTACCATGGGCTCCCCTCCAGCTCTACAGGTGACTGTGGAGTGGGATTCTCCTGCCCTGGGCCTCCTGGCATCCCTCAGACCCTGGAGAGCAGTTTAAGTCACTGGATGAGGGTGCTGGGAACTGAACTCAGATCCTCTGGAAGAGGATGAGGTGCTGAGCCATCCCATCTACAAGACTTTTAAACAAGCTTTGGATTACTTAGCAGGTAGCAGCTTGTGCAGGTGAGATGGTGGCCTGTTCTGGGACTCACTATATTCTAAACAGTCTTCTACAAGACAGATATTCTGTAGAGCCACTTAGGGGTCACCTTAACCATGTGTCAAGGTCCAAATTTAGTTTGTGTTTTGGGGGTAGAATTCCATTACAAAGTAACAATCTCTCAGCTACTAGCTGAGCATGTATCATGTTCTTCTGGAATGCTCTAGAATGAGTGACTACTCTTGTCTTCATTTGTCACTATTTAGAGAGTTATACTTTACCAATCTAGAGTGAAAATACATTTGTCTTTCTCAGTTCCTATAGGGCCTTGGATAAGTTTTTATCTGAAGGACACTNTGGTAGTTTTAATGAGAAATGCTTCCCATAGTACTGGACATTTGAACACATAGTCCCCCTTTGGGGAGGTTTAGGTGACATAGCTTTGCTGGAGGAAGTACGTTACTGGGGGAGGGCTTTGTTTGAGGTTAAAAGCTGAGTTTTGCCCTCAGTTTGCTCTTTCTTTGGCTGTATGTTTAAGGATGTGCACTATTCCTGTCCCTGCCACCATGTCTGCTGCTGTGATTCTCTGCCACGATGGACTCTTCCCCCTTCTGGAACCATAAGCCCCAATAAATTCTTTCTTCTAGAAGCTGCTTCTGGTCATGGTGCTTTATCACCGCTATAGGAGAGTAACTAGTGCAGTCAACCACCTGCTAGAGAGNGACTCTGGATGGTTCTACAGCTACACAGGATAGGTTTTTATGCTTTTTCCTTCCATGGTCCTCAGTAAGGGTACCAAAGTTATTTCTTATTGCTTAGAACCATTCTGGGCCTCAGCAGCCTCTGCTGACAACTTTTGGGGTTCTGAGAAAGAGTAGCACAAGCTCTTGTAATTCCAGGCATGTGAGGAGTATGTTCAGACTCTCTGAGGACCCTCTGGTGACNAGTCCCAAGCTAACTTAGGCCTGGTCCAAATTGTAGGTTAGGTTATAGGCAGTTCATTTTTTCCCCTGTTGTAGTATTTGTACGTGCAGTTTCAAGTAAGCTAACACAAAGCAGCATGTAAACACTGTGGCTCCCCTTGGGAGGCCCTTGAGAGACTCCAGGCAAGACATGACGGCAATGCATTCATCAGGAAGGCTCCGGGTACTTCTGGACCACTGCATCTCTAAGACTGAGTGATATACTCCTGCTCCCACTGGTCTTTTGGACTTCAGAATAACTTTTTTTTTTTTGAGATCAAATTATTTGGTCAGTTTTACAATCTCTCACATTTCTAGGTCAATTATATTTCTATCAGCTTGTCCATTTTTTGTTTTTGATTTTTGTTTTGGTGAAAAGATAAACAAGGTAGCTATGATGGTGGGAAGGACGTGTTGAATTCATACATCAATTCTGGGGAGCTGCCATCTGAACAATATTAATGTTCCAGACCACAGCCCGGATCCTGACAGTTAGCGCTCCTTTGATCTCTAACAATTACGCTTTGTAGTTTTCTGTGCACAGGCTCAGCTCATTTTTATGTGTTTTATTTTATGTTATTGGTAAATGGTATTGTTTCCTTACTTTTATTTTGGTTTCATGTTCCTAAGATTGAGTTTTGTGCAATGCTCTCCCGGCCTTCAGTCTTGCCGACCCTGCTTATTACCCATCACAGAGTCTTGTGATTCCTTAGGATTTCCAACATAAACATTATTGCATCTGCAGGTAGAAATGTCTTATTTTTTCTCTCCTCATCTGGAGGTATCTGGTTTCTTTCCCCTGACAAACTCCCTGGCTTCAACTTCAAGCACAATGTTGAAAACAGTGGGGATATTTCTAAGCTGAGGTAAAAGTTGTCAATATCTTACCACCTAAGGATGAGGAGACCTGTTGGTTTCTCATAGATGTCCTTCATCAGATTCAGAAATGTCCCTTTTACTCTATTTGTAAAGGTTGCTGGGTGTTTGGATCACAAAAGGTNTTGGGTTTTGTCAGAAGTATTTGCTGTATTTTCTGAGGTGATTGCTGTGTATCTTATACAGACATGTGTATGTGCTTGTGTTTGTTGAACCAACCTTGCATTCCTGGGAAAAACGCCACTTGTGTGAATCCTCTTTTAGGGGGCAAAGGGATGCTCTGTGGCTGTAACACTTGCTGGGATGACATTCTGGACATNCCAGGCAAGACTGGAATGTGGCAAAGGATGACAGATGGCTTGGGTCTCAAGAAGTACAGAAAGCTGTCTGGAGGCCTGGGCTGAGACACAGTCCACAGGCAGGGTTACTGACATTCTGATTATGAAATAGAAGCTTCCTGGACTCCTCCAGCATGTTTTAGGATCACATCACTGCACTTTACCCCTGGCTGCCAGTTGCATAAGCTTGGGGTAGGTCTTGAGGATGTATGTTTTTAGGTGTTACTGATGCTGCATAAGCCAGTATACAGATACAGAGCAGAACAAACACTGATAACATTCTCCATGCACTCAGGGGAAAGCATATAGGCCACCTGTCCCTCTTACTAGCAGCATGCAGGACCCAGGAACAAAGCCTAGGGCACTTTCTAAATAAGAAGGGGCCTAGGAAATTTCATAAATATTATTTTCTTTTAGTATTAACTCCACATGATTAAGTGGGTAGTATAATGACTAGTTTCATTTTATAAAGGATCAAACACTCTTGCTTTGAAAACCAGAATCACAGAAGATGCTGAGCTACAAATCCTCTGGCCCAGCTCCGTATTTCATCATGCAGATACAAAATGATAGGTGAAGCGCAGCATCCACAATTTTGGCAAACAGAAGTCGGGAGCTGGGTCAGGGACACAAGCAGAGTGAGGCCAGGTCAGGAACAGGGCGTAGGCATGTGAAAAGNTTGGCCAGCACATGTTCTCAGTGCCATTTTCTGCATGAGTACTTAATATTGGCACCGGCTGCAGAAAATGAAGACTCCTGACTCCTGAGCAGAGTAAGAGTTCAGGCTGGCCACACGAAAGCAAACAGAAACAAAGGGTACCTCACTGTTCTTTCTGTCTTTACCGAGTGAGGCTTTGGGAGTTTATTAGTGGGAAGAAACTGTGGGCATACTCCCATATACAATGAGTTTATACTAATGCCCACACCCAGACACAGGATGGCTAAGGACAGAGAAACTGAGTGCAAG
The DNA here is from genome assembly GCA_001675575.1 of Neotoma lepida. NCBI lineage: Eukaryota > Metazoa > Chordata > Mammalia > Rodentia > Cricetidae > Neotoma > Neotoma lepida. The sequence goes on along the minus strand of LZPO01017354.1, from coordinate 110,007 downwards.
CTGGGCTGGCCACTGCTAACATTGCAGTGTCTCCTGCTGCTGTGTGGATATGATCTTTCCCGAGCTACACAGCCAAGAAGAACAGGTAGGAGTAAGGAAGGTGTCAGGAGTCAGATTCCGGCTCAGGTGATCAGTGTGATCCCAGACAGGGGACACAGGGATTCCATGCTTGCCTTGTGCTCATTTGCAAAGCACAATCTCTCCATGCTCAGGAAAAGCACAGGGCATTGGGGACACCAGAGAGGGGAACATTTCCCATATGGAACCACAAAACTGCATTGAAAGCCATGACCCTTTGGAAGATGTCACAAGAGTCAAGAGAAAGCGTTTGTTGGCTCATGGTATGTAATTCAAGCCTAAAAGAGTTAACCTTCCTGTCCCTTTCCTTCACAAGCTATCCCCAGTGGACAGAGGCTCAACTGGCTGAGGTGCCCAAGAGACATCCTCCAAGCATGATCAGAAATCAGAACATCCACAAGCCCTTCAACTGTCTCCATGGATACCTTTCAGAAAGTCAACAACACAGGTTTCCACCTCAAGACTGCATTCTGGCAGGGAGGCTGGCTTCCAGCTCATATTGGCTTCCCACAGCCATCAGATAAATAACCAGGCTCCTGGGTAGCGGGTGGCATGGGAAACCCTGCACACCACCCTGTCAACGGCAAATGTGAGTACAGGCATCCTTCGCAAACTGAGACCCTCTCTGGTGAAGCTTAGGAAGATTCTTCTTCAAACTACCCTTCTCATGACAAGAGCCAGTCTGTTAGGGCTTTCTGTTCCGAGTACAGATTTCTACCAAGCTCCCTGGCCTCGGCTTGTNTGAGAAAGTGCTGTTTCTTGTCACTGTAAATCTATAGGTATTATTTCTAAAGTAGTGTTAATGTACTCCTCATCTGTACATTTTCCTAATTGGCTTAATATTTATAGTAGAATATTTGGGATCTGGGCCCAGCGCTCTAGTAAACTCCAGCATATTTAGCAACGTGCTAATGAGCCCCATCCAGACAGGAAGGGCTGCACCGTGAGTTATGGNGCTCTCGGTCAGATTCCAACCCGGCTGCTGAGAGAAGTTGCTAAATATCTTAAAGTAAAAGCGGAGGTCCCCAAGCAGCTGTTGGGTTTGTGGAGCTGTGGATGTATAAACTTTATTGGCAGTAAATGTCACTCCTGCAAGTAGACAGNGCGCCCGCAAAGCCTTGGCTCCTCAGGAGCCTGCTGCAGCCAGGGCTTGTGCTGGACACAGAGGGGACAGGGAGGGTGGCCTCACTGTGTGGCTGGGGTTTGGGTATGTCTGCCGACAGGCATGCAATGGTGACAGAAATTCACTTTGAGTTGCAATTAGTGGCACTGTCATTTTCGGGGGGCTCCTGCCAATTAATTAAGGCTGTCAAACAGAAAAACCACAGCGTTCACATGGTAATTTATATTGGAAGAGACAGGCCTCGGAAGCACAGCGGCTTCCTCCACAAACAGCTTTCTCCCTCAGAGCGCTGGAATAAACACGGCAAAATAACCAAGATAAAAGCTGCGTGTGTGTGCACGCGTGCAAGGGGGTCTGTGTGGGCAAAGAAGAAAAGTTAAACTGCCCTTGTTATAACTGTTAACTCTGGTCGCCAGAGAAGAAGACAGGCTGATTAAAACTCCAAATGAGCCCCCAGCTCCCTGAACCCTCTGCGTCCAGGATGATAGAATCAGAGGAGTTTATTCATGCCATTAAGCCCCAGAGAACTTAATTGAAAGAAGAGCACAGCCCGGACCTTGACAAGCGGGAGGTCACAGTAATTGCTGCCGGACATATTTAACATTAAGATAATCAGGCCATTAATTACCCTTCGGATCATTAAATCAGCCAGTTGCAAAATGAAATTTCTGCCTCTATTACTCACTTGAGAGACCACAGGGGTGGCCTTTAATTTATCAGGGAGCTTGAGCTACAAAGGCTGGGGCTGGGGGAGGGCAGCCAGGGAGGGGGCTCCCCCACATGAGCGCTGTGGCGGTGGTGGCCGGGCAGGCATCAATCCGCCATGCTTGGTGATCGTGGCAAATTAACTAGGTAAGATAACCTCCTCGTGCAAAGGCAGAAGCTGGGGGTATGTAAATAGATGAGGGCAGACAGGGAGCTCAGAGTGTGCACACCACTTAGCAAGATAATAAAGGGAATCATCCTTGATTATCAGTGCTAATTTGGACACTGCCGGTAGCTTGTTATGCGTGTTCTGAGTAGCATTTAATTAATTCAATTGCTTGTTAATGAGGGAAGTGACATGTGGGGAGCAGATGCCACCCAACTGCAGATGGACTCTGGTCAGCCCAGCAAAGGCCTTTTTTCTGTCTCCTACTTCTCCCCCTCCCCATTTTTTTTTTTTAAGAAAGAGAATAGAGAAAGGTGTCCAGCATAGTGAACACTCAAAAGACACAAAACATTGACCCCAGCAGGCCAAGAACTGTTGAAAAATAATCAGAGGAGACAATCCTGGGGCCGCGTGGGCAGTCATGTCCCTGAGGCCACATTTAGAACAGCGCATCTTTATGCCAGAAATTTGAGCCTGAGATTACTATATTGTGATCTTATGATCAAACCTAACAAGACAAAGACACGGCCAAGTGGGGCTGCTTTTAATATCTCAGAGTCAGCTGCAGGGATCCAATTATTTTCAGTTTGGATACATTTCCCCTTTATCAATATCTCCGTGTGCATAAATAAGATGAAAGTGACCCTGCAGAATCAAAGAGAAATGGCACTCTTCTTGCCGGGCAGACTGGTTGGGTCTGGAAGTGTGTGGCCAGTCTTCTCCCACGCAGGTTTCTGATGTGGGCCCTGATCTTCCTATCGATGGCCAAAGACAAGAAGGGAGTTTAGGCAGGGAGATGAAGTCACAAATAATGAAAGAGGGGTGGAGAGGATGCTGAAAACAGGAAGAGAATGTGTATTAAACCCGCCAATGTTCCCTTCCAAGTGGCATCAAAGTGGTAATGGGTGATTTCGGCTGTGCTCGGACTTTCTCTTGTGAGCTGTTCCTGGAATTGAAAACACAGTTTGGCATTCCAACTTCCTTTGATTTCCCAGCCCAGGCCAGCAGGTGCCAAGCATCGCATAAATAGGCTACCTGCACTAAAATGTAAATAGCATGGTCCCTGCTGACCCTCCCAGGCCAGATGCCATTAGGGAGACAAAGATAGGAAGCCAGTCGAGGGGGGACAGCTAAACCACCAAGCCCTCTGGCTTCTGCCCAGAGGTCTCTGCCTTGTTCCAGGAGGAAGTCACCTTTACCTAAGCCTACATAACCAGCTTCCACATGAGGGCATGACAATGAAGGGGGACAGGTCAGCGTGGTGCAGACTAGCCTTGGCAATACGGCCATGAGGACAGGAGTCACAGGGGTTTGCAAGCGAAGCTTTGCTGTGTTGTAGACTCCCAAGCCTCCTTTCATTCATGGGAGGAGCCAGGTGGTGTGGATGCAACAAGAACACCTGACACCTGGGTGCCAGGTGACCATGTTGTGTGTTGTGCATGGCATAAACAGTCACCTGACTCATAATGTCTTTACCCTACAGGCTATTTTCTTTTCATTTCACAGGTCACCAATGATCTTGGCACTCCCCCAGTGACAGTTAATTAGGTTCTTCACATTGGAACCCAGAGTCCTGAGCACCTGGTAGCTCCAGACTCAGCTGGTCCAACTGTCTACTATACAGCTTCACACACACACACACACACACACACACACACACACACACACTCACTCACTCACTCACTCACTCACTCACTCACTCACTCACTCACTCACTCACTGAGGGTCATACAGTGCCCCTATTCTTATCCCCAGTTCCAGATAATTGTCCCCTGTTGCTGCCTCTACGACCACCTTGACATCCCCATTCACAATCAATATTTTAAGTGTGCTTAAATGGTATCACTAGCAATGCGGGAGGGGTGTTCTGATGCCAGCCCAGATGCAGTTAATTGTTGCCACATCGATCTCCCCTCTAACATGATTCTTCCTCCAAATCAAACCCCCATTACAGAGGGGTGGAGGGCATCNTCTCCCCTCCTGTGACAATAAATTTAATATCGAATGTACTGGAAAAAAATGGCAGCTGTTGCAGAATCCATCCAAAAAGATTTTTTTTTCACTTCCTGGGAGTAATTAAAAGATGCTTTCCCTGACTAATGATCCCCCTGTTTAGGAATGGGAAGTCAATACTGCTTCAGCTGTCGTCAGCTCCGATTGATCACGGTGCTGCTCAAGTCTGAACGGCAGTTCTCAGGGCGGCTGAGGATCGCTGGAACCAATTATAGGCCATCCAGAGCTGCCCTAATAGGGGTGTGGGGACAACAGGCAGAAGGCCAGCCAGCTGTGCCAGGCGCCTGCTCTCCCAACCTGCCTGCAGTCCTGGATGATGCCAATGCATGGCTGTTTCAGGGGACTGGCTATCTCTTTATAGAAAGATATGCTCTGTGTGTGTGTGTGTGTGTGTGTGTGTGTGTGTGTGTGTGTGTGTGCATATAAGTGTGTCTATGCACATGTGTGTCTGTGTGTTGAGGTATGCGGATGGGTGTGTATATATGTTGGAATGTGTCTATGTGTACAAGTATGTGTATATATGTGTGTGTGTGTTGAGGTGTATACACATGTGCATATGTGTTTGTGTGTTGGGGTATGTGTGCATGTGTGTATGTATATTTTAGGATGTGTGTGTGTGTGTTTGTTGTACACATGCCTGTATATGAGCAGCACATTTTTAATTACATCCCACAGTCAGAATGAACCTCCTGAACCATGCTGAACACAGACCCAAGCTCTGTGGGAAAACATTTGGGCCCTTGTTTCAAAGAGTAACATTTAGATTTTTCCTTGAAGTAACATCAACATTTATGAAACTATTTCTTTTTGGGTTTAGTTTCAGGCCCTTCAATGCTTCTACTAACTGGCCTCAATTCCTCACAGAGAAGGTAGGAAGCCTGGGTGTTGGGGGTGGGTGGGTAGATAGACATCTTGGACAGGCAATATCTAGACTAGAGATCACCTCTCTTGGGGTGAATTCCAGAATGATTCTAGCCCAGACTGCCAGGCTTTTGTTTCTATTTGGGGAAAGGGTGGGAGGTGGTAGGATCTCTACTGTACTATGTATGGGCTGTGGTAATTCTCATTTATGATGGTGTCTCTAAGGCTGGTAACCTTCTAGGTGGCCCTTGGCTTGGTCTGTCTTGGTCCTTTCCAATCGCCCTGCTGCTGATTTCAGTGTTCCTGGGAACAGATGGAATGTGGTCAAACATAAACTCAGACTATTCATCCTACCCAAATCCCTCTGATATCAGCCACCCTGGCTCAATAGTTTCCCAGAGCAAACACATCCTTGTTTCTTGTTCTGAGGAGGTCCCGCCCTGCAAGAGGCACGCTGCTAGACATGAGTGCTGCAGGCAGAACCTTCCTGCCTTTGCATAGGCTGCCCTCTCCTCCCACACTTCTCTCCTGGAAATCAGCCATGGCTATGAACTTCTCGGAACTGGCATCCTCAACTGGTTCCAAAAGGGTCTACCTGTCACTTATCCTGTATTCGTCCCCCTCCCTTCTTATGAGTGTTTGGTGAGTATTTATTGAATTTAACCAGACAAAAAACTTCCTGGGATAATTTTACTAAAGACACAATAAGCTTCCAGATCTCATGTCTGTCTGAAAATACAGAAATTTCAAAGTCACCTCAGGAGATGCCATGGTCATCATGACACCCCACTGCAGCCTTGGGGAGGATTCCTGACTCAGAAAGGCTCTTGAGAATATCCAGGGTGACCCCAGATGAGAAGTTCAACTGCAGTCACCCTACTTGTGAGGGGGACAACCCTTCCCACCTGTCTCTAAGTGTAGAGGGGGACATGAACAGTGCTGGGAGGAGCAGAAAGCTATCGCCGCAGAGCTGAGGGCAAACAGCAGTCAGAACTGGCCACTACCCACACAGCAGCCACTCACTGCTGAGTGCATGAAGACAACACACACCGGCTTCTAACTGTTCTACACTCCTAAAGAATAGCAGACGTTCCTAACGCANGGCATTAAGCACAGTCTATATGTTACTTTTAAACCCAATGGTCAGGTGCATAAAATTAATTTCTTTTAACTAATTTCAATGTTTTTCTTCATACATTAAACAATTTAACTTCCAATCATCTTTTCATTTTCAGATTGAAACTTAACTACACTATGGAAAAAAAAAACAATACTACAAAGCAAATTAATGTTTTAGGATTGAGTGAATAGCCCAGCTGACTTCCATGTGAGTGTTAAATCAGGAAAGATAATAGTTACTCAAAGGGTAGTGTATCTTATTTGTGAAAAAAAAAAATCACTCCTAGCTGTATTACACAGACTAACTCATAAAATGAACTGTCACAGCAAGCCTACGTGATTTTAACAAGCACACTTTAAGCACCTTGCTGACCCTCCCTTCCTGTTCCCCTTCCTGCCGGCCTAACACAAACAGGATTATGGTATGACAGCTTCACTCCTGACGTGCACCAGAGGGGGCGCCACACATTCATTTTGCAGTGTTAGTGAAATGAACTCAGCTGGCAGGTCTCAGGAGACCACTGGCTAGGAACCTGGATGTACAGCCTAACCGCTGGTTTATAGCTACTTCGGGCTCTCCCTGTATCTCATCACCAGCAAAACAAACAAACTTCCAATGCTGAGCATGACAAATGGCTCTTCCTCCTGTTACCTTGAGAAGCGAGGCAAAAACAGGCCTCAAGCCCGAGTTGGGGGCAGGGGGGAGAGAGTGGGGACACATAACACCCAGCACCTGAGTACCTTCGATGTCCCTGGGTAGACCAACTAGAGATGAGCTGACCCCTCTGCTACTATGGAATGGGACTTGTTTGAAAATGGACTATTTCAGCCACCTCTTGGGGGAATTAAATATGTATGCATATCCTCAAAAATGGTTTATAATCGCTGTAAATGAAAAATGAGAAACTAAATGGCCTCAAAATAAATGCGTTTTTATCCTGGATAACAATTAGCATTAATGAGGAGTCACCATACATTATGCTTAACTGTACTTAATTATATGTGTTAGAAATATATTTTAGAAAATAAAATACATTTTCTTAATCATAAACTCACTTGTTGGCAGGGACAGGTGAGGGGGTTGGTTACCCACAAGATGCTTACCAAGGGTATATGAAAGAATACAAAACCAAAGAATCAAAAATTTATAATTAGTGTTAGCACAGCTTGTGCCTATTAGAAATATATTAATTAAAGTAATATATTCATAAGATTAGAAGCTTAATACATTTCCAAGAGGGGAGAGGAATCCCCAAGGCCTAAAAATAAACATAAAAAATTAAGGAGCTTGAATCATCCAATCTGCTCCAGACCAATTTCAAATATGGATGTGTCTACACTAGGCTAATCGGCAATTCCTATAGGTGGCCAGGGCTACTGCTGCAGCTGCCCCTGAGGTCATTCCCAGTTGTGTTGCTGCTGGTGGAACCCTGGGCATTCCTACCTTGTGGAGTCCAATGAGGGTTTTGTCCGTCCCTGGCTGCTCTCTTCCCACACGCTGTTGGCCAACTCATTCCCAATGGATGACATCACCTTGATCAGCTCCATGGGCCAGTCATCAAGATCTAGGGACCGGACCCGAGAGAGGTGGGTTCCAAGATTCCGGTGGATCCCTGAGCACTCGATGCACATGAGGGCTCCCAAGTTCAAACTGGCCCAGTTAGGGTCTACAGGAAGAGAAACAGGAGCAAATTTCAATCAAACCACAACCATTCATTCTCAATGTTCCTAGACTCTCAGGGACACCTGACCAGGCAGTCAGTCCCCACAGTCACATGACTTAGAGCTGTTCTTGGTGTCAGGGAAAACATGGTATGTTGCTTGCAGCTGTGGCAAATCCAGAGTTTCCCAGAACTGGTGTTCATTTGGACAGGGATACCTCTTCTAATACTTTAGCAGCATTGCTCAGGACGGGTGCACATCAGAAAAAAAAGTCATGTGTGTTGAGATGTCCACTGTGGACTGCTGATGATGGAGTGAGAAGCAGAGACAAGGCAACTGGGTGCCACCAAGGCCCAGGTCATGCCTGGAGGATNCATTGGCCCTCATACCCCCCTTCTGCTAATGTTAGCCCAGCTTGGTTGTGTTAGCAAATTTCAAAGATGGAAGAGGCACACTCCTGTGAGAAGTATGGTCATCAAGGGTCTTACTTAAGGTACCCACTGCAGCAATTCACAGGGTTCCATTGGTCACAGGCAGGTGAGTGGGCAGGTAATATAGTTATATCAGGACCCAGTTCCCTCAACCGTGACTTGTAGAGTGAGCAGTATATGTTTCAAGCTGGGTTGATAGGACAAGGACACAGTTCTGCAGGATGATGGGCTTGTGTAGAGAATGACTATGGGGGCCCTGGGACAGATCTGCCATTGTGTGGTGATGTGTGATGATATCATCAGAAGATTCAGAACTTGGGCCCAGGGCTGGCTTTGAGCTTACAATCTCTAGATGTTTTGCAAAGACAGGCTGACCTTGATGACCACTGGCTCTCACTGACAGCAGGAAGAGAGGCTAAACTCACACAGGTAGAATTGGCATTTATTCAAGTCTACCAGAAGAGTGAGCAAACACTGATCTGACCCACTGGGGCGATTTCCTGGGCTCTTTACAGGGCAAATGACCATGGATGGCTGCATGATGACTAACCAAATGTCAGCAAGCCACTTATTTAACATCAGTACAACTCAAGAAGGTGGCTGATTCTTATCCCAGAAGAGGCCCGTGATCTCAGAGATGCTCAGATGGGGAAGGGGAACCTAGGTCTCCAACAGAAGCAAGAGAATAGCATACAGAAACATATAGACTGTGTGAAGGCAAGAAAGATTAAGTTACAGGCAACAGAACACAGTTGTGTTGTGGTCTGCATGTGAGCTGTCCCCCCATGCTCATATGAGCTGTCCCCCCATGCTCATGTGAGCTGTCCCCCCAGGCTCATGTGTTTGAACACTTGGTCTCCAGCAGGTGGAGCCTTCTTGGGTGGGTGTGAAACCTTCCATACGTGGGGCCTAGGAGGAAGTGGATCTCTAGTGGGACTAGTCTTGAGGTTTGGAGCTTAGCCCCATTTCCTGTGCTATCTGGGCGTCCTGATCCATGGAGATGTGACCAAGCAGCTGGCCCAGCAGAGGATCCCCATCCCCATCACATGACAGACTCAGCTCCTCAAACTGAAGTCAAAATGAACCTCCCTTCCTACAGCTGCTTCTTGTCAGGTATCTTTGGTCGCGGAGCTGAGAAAGGCAATGAGTGGGTACAGCACAGAAGTCAGCATGGACGCAGGCCACTGGACTCAGCTGGTCAACTTCTCTGTTGACCTCATGCCCACTGTCCATTTCCTGATGCTGAACTCTGATGCAGTTGGAGTTAAATGTGTCTCTGGGATTTTCTCCCTGGCTTGAGTCTTTTCCCCAGCATGTCCCCCTCACTGCGGCTCCTATGATCTCCTCTCTTCTGATGCCATTCTCTCTTCCCGGCAAAGCCAGCTTGACCCTGGCTTTTGTGACAACTCAAAACTGTAACAACTGTCAACAGCTCTTACCTCTTCCTCGCTTACCGGCTGAAAAATTCTGCACAGACCTGCCTGCATCATCTTACCCCATGATGGTTTCTTCTGTCAAGCTTCTTCCTACCTCTCCCAACTATACCAATGCTCTCCCAGGACCTGGGGAGTCGACCNTCATTCTTCCATCGTCCTCANAGATACTCCCTCAAATTCAACCCTTCTCGAACTGAGCCTCTACTNTTGTCCTTACTATCTCTATACATCATGGTGGGACTGTCGCAGCTCATTTCTGTATGTTCATATCCTGACCCCTGCAGGCCACCTCCCAACAGCAGCCACAAAATGTGGCAGGCCCAGTTATGTAATACTGAGACTAAAACCTGCTGTGGCTACCACTTGCCACTGGGATCAAGTCTAACTTGATCAGACAGGATCAGAATTAGGACAGCTTGCTTGGCCACCTCTCCCCACCCCACCTCCAATGCAGTCAGGGGGTATCAAGAACCTATTCTCTGCTTTGGGCAGAGCTTGGTGTGTCCANTCTTCCTGTTGGCTATGGGCATCTGAGGCTGTGGCAACACACTGTATCTGGGTGAATACAGAGCAGCCCCACCATAGCAAAGCCCACATCTCAGGGACTGAGGGATGGTAGAAGGCAAGGCTGGTGCGTGAGACAAAATCTACTAGGAACCAACAGTGCTCTAGCCTGATTGTACGGGCAGCACTGACAANGGCAGAGCTTTGTGGACCAGGAGTCAGAGGCTGGGCTGCCCCTCAGCTTTGTCCTGGAAGGTCTGGCATACTGGTGAGGAATGTGCATGTGTGTGTGCATGCATGTGTGTTTGTGTGTGTGTGTGTATGTGTGTCTAAGCTCTGGGATTCCCTAGGTCCTTTTCTGGACATGTTCCTGGTGGCTGGCAACTGGAACCCCCAACAGAGATTTCCACTGTCAGCAGGTTCTTGAAAGAGCCGGGCTGAGCCAGGTTGCAAGCTCTAGGGAAAAATTCTCAGATAGCGATGGGCCTTCCCTGAGAGGTGGATACCAATGACTTTTCCAAATTCTTTGGACCAGAATCTCTCTTTACAGACAAGCAGCCCACAGCCAAGGTGGCCCATGGCCCTCTTTGGAAATGATGGGACAGGCTAAGTGTGCAAAACAAAGGAGGCACTTGGTGATCTGCGGTAATTGTGGCCTCAAATCTCACACTGCACTCAAGTCCTCAGGCCATATCCTCAACCGCCAGAGGGTGACACACTTGAAATGGTGGGCCAGGAAGACTCTCTAGATAGGGCTTTACCAGGAGGCACAATGTCTGTTACACCACTGACAGATGTCACCAGTGCTTCACCTGAGCCTCTAGATGTGGGATGGCTCTGATTTCGGTCCACAGAGTCCTGGAGAGGGACATCTTTAAAGCTGGTATCTGTTCCTTTCCTGCACAGACCTCCTTCCCTCCCACTGGGATCCTTCCTAAGGGGAGCTGCTATGGTTAAAAGGCACATGGCCTTCACAGGCTCTTAGACACACTGCCCTGACACCCTGTGAGCATGCTCACATCTCATTGCCAGTGTGGGCTACGTGGATCTGATTCCTGGCATTTGCCCCAAAACTAGGTATTGATACTTCAACTTCCTCCCTGCTTGCTCATGTACTTCACATCTGATGCTCTAAGCATTTTTCTTAAGGCCTCTGAGGAAGTAATAGGCTGGCGGAGGGTGTGGGCTGAATTGCACAGTACTGCTTGCTACCTCAGTGACCTGGACAAACTGCTGTAGGCTCAGACTCTNCCCTTCCCTGTCCTGTCCTGTCAATGGGCCCATGACAATACCAACAATCACTCTTTAGAACTCAAAAAGACAACACCTATGTGNACTGGATACAACATACTTGGGGAACGGCCTTCAAACTTTTCTTTCTGAAGCTCCCAATTCTGGCTTTACCATCTCTGTCCCATCTGCTCATGTGGCTTCGTCTACAGTCTGGTCTCATGGCCTCCCATTCCTGCCCATCCTCAGCATGCATATGCTCATCTCCTCTCAGAAAGGACCTGTGACCTCCAATTTGCCACATGCCACAGTTCCTGTAAAGCCACAGATTGGTTTCTTTTTGAGGAATCTCTAGTTGCATGCTGGAAACAATTACAGACATCAGTCTCT
>LZPO01017354.1:70156-98209 GCA_001675575.1 Neotoma lepida | reverse complement strand
GAAAGTTGTGGATAAAAACCACTTCAAATAAAGTTCTTTTCTCTCCATCTCACATTTTGAAAGTAAAATTAAAAAATTCAAACAAAGAGAGGCTTTAAAGCAATGCCCAAAGGAGTCTGTCTGCAAAAGAGCTTGCCCTTCCTGCCCTGAGGATGGGCTCCTGCTGGGCTGTGGTCAGTCAGGCTGCATGGACAACCTGCTGGCCAGGATCCTTGGGGGAAGCTCAGCTCTTCCCCTTTGTCTGCAGCAAGCCTAGGTGCTTCTGTGTCTCCCGAGATGATGCTCACATTCCACCTGCTCTGCTCAGTCTGCTGTTCTCCTCTCAGAGTGAGCTGGTGCAGTCAAGCAGTCCCTTCCATAAAACAGCACAGAATTCTGCTGTGAGACTTGGACAGTTTACACTNCTTACAAATGCATAAAGACCTCACCATTCCTCTGGTGGCACCCAAATATCTCCATCGTCTCCATCGTTTCTGGCCTGGTTACCACTCATTTTCCTGGCTCCCCCAGGGCGGCCTCTGCGAGGCTGCAGCCCTTCAGTGACACCACTTTCTCNCCCTCCACTCTTCCTCAGAGCCCTTCTGACAAGCCAACTCTGGCAGAAAGCTTGCTTTGAGGTAGACGATCTCAAAGACCTAGGTTCCCTTTTGCTCCTTCCCCAAGGCTGTAGACCTTGTGTCCTGGGTGGGGCTTATGTCTTGCCCACTGGGCCCACTGGGCTGTGACCAACAACACAGGTGTGTTCAGTTCTCAGACACCCCTCACCTGAACCAGCACCTTGTATTTAAACTGCACCCTGCCCCACCTTCAAGACCCTACATAACAATATAAATGGGCAAAGTTTACTCAACATAGCTTCTGAGGGGGAAGACTTAAANCAAGGCTCTGCCCCCCAAGATNTAAGAAGGAAACTTCACTCTGAAAGGGAATATTACCTCTTACGTGACAGAAAGTGTGACANACGGGGTAACTCCAAGGGATGCAGTCATTACAGTTTCAGCACTTCACCCANTGTGATGCCCGAGGCTTAAGCAAGGCACACAAAAGTCCAGTGTATAAGAAACGGCACACTTCCACCAGTGAGGCTGTGTGAAGGACACTATGNTCAAACAAAACCCAAATTCAAATATAACAAGCCTTCAGTGCCATGGCCGATAAAGATCTAGGGGCATGGTCAGCCCCGTGTACTTACTTTGGGTGTCACAGTCCACACAGTGGGAGTTCCCTCTCATGTTACGGATGGACTGCAGTGCCATGGCCTCGCTCTGGCTGGTTAGTCGGGACTAGGCACAAAGGAAGACAGAAAATGCAAGATATCAACAGACAGGAGAAATCTACACATCTTCTAACGATGTCAGAGGAAAACCAAATAGATTATGCACAGGTGCAGTGGTGTGCAATTTACAAACAAGTACTGCTTTTCTGATGTCTTAGGGAAGTTTGTGAGGGTGAGTGAAAGGTCGTATGTCAGGATTATTGGCTGAGAGGGACTCTGCCTAAAATGAGCCAGGTGGTCAGACCTCCATTATTTGTGAATGAACCAGAGAATGCTATGTGGAAAATGTCACTGGCTAATATACCTTCATGGGCATATAGCTACTTGGTATGAAGATTAAAGAGTGAGAAAAAAAAAATCTGTGTATCAGCCAAGGGTCAGGCCTTAATCAGCATGCGTAGAGCTGTCTCCTGGTTCTTCATCAGAAAACTCCCGACCACACCACACATCACAGCCAGGAGAGTCTCTCCCTCTCCCATGTGATGATCTTTCAGTTGCTACAAAATCAAAGTCACTCATTGGAGTGAGGCAGGGGCATTCATTTTTAAGCATACTTTACAGTCTTCAGAAGAAATTTTTTTTTTAAAAGATCCACCTATTGTGGCAAAGTTAGCAAATATGTGAAAAGATATGAGCATTTATACACTAGGATTCGATCACTCAGAGATCCTCTGGCTGTTTTTTCTATTCATATTTGTACACACAGGCACTGTAGGAAAGCCAGATGGGTGGGTATACATTGCCTTGCAGCTTGCCTTTCCTGTCTAGTAATTAATATCTGTCTTACCACTTGATGTCAACAGAGCCTCCAACTTCATCATTTAAGTGCATGCACTTGAGTCCAGTTAGTGAGTTCCTTGGCTATGTATTCGGACTGCTCTGGGCAGCCCTGACCCTGGACAGTGCTGTAAAGATCATGCTTCCTATAAATCTCTACGCATATTCCTGACTACATAGTAAGGATGAAACCCTGGAAGCAAAGGGGTAGAACAGGGAAGGATATGCATATTTTAAAAGATTTATTTATTCAATATGCATTTGATATTATAGTTAAAGCAAAAGTTGGTCAGTTTCAGAACTTAGAATAAATTGTTTTGTGTACAAATTCTTCAAAAATTGAGGTATCTTGTGCTAAACGGATGTGAAACAATTTACTGCTTGCTACTTATTAATAAGTTATCATTTATTTATTGCTATTGTTTAATTGCCATTATGTACTACTGTGTNGGGGTTTTTAAAAATAATTTATTTTACTTAATTTTTTTATGTGCATTGGTGTGAAGGTGTGAGATCCCTTGGAACTGGATGCACAGACAGTTGTGAGCTGCCATGTGGGTGCTGGGAATTGAACCTGGGTCCTCTGGAAGAACAGCCAGTGCTCTTTCTTAACTGCTGAGCCATCTCCCCAGCCCTACTGTGCTTTTATTTCCTTTAAGAATCAGAGAACATTTAACAACTTAAATTGGCATCTGGAGGTAGACCCTCACCCCACCCACACTCATACGGGGTGGGGTGAGGGTCTACCTATCTCCCTGTTTCCTTCTCCATATGTGTGTACAATTCTGTGACTCACTGGTTGGTTGCTCTGTCTTTCTGGGTCAACTCTGGATTATTCACCAGGAGCTGAAATACTAGGTACTTCTCTCTCTAACAGAGTCTGGACTTCTCTCTTCAAGCCATCTATGGTGGGAGTACTATGTCCCATTTTACCCTCTCACACCTGGTCAGCTGCTGCCCAGGTATGTGTTTGTGTGTGGTGTCCTTCAGTTGCTCAAAGGAACCTCCTCTCAGGGGAAGCCATTTAAACAAGCATGCTTGCACATGGATACAGAGGGCAGCTTTGGTGGGCTGGCATTGGCCTCTGGTCCATGACACCCTANTGTATGGATTCAGAGTAGCAACCTGGAAGAGGCTCTCAAGGAAGTGCAATGGGAGAAGCCAGCACTAGCCAGAGCTTCTGGAATTAAGGAGAAGGGGCGTGGCTTCAGACAGAATGTGTGAGATTAATTTCTCCATAAAACTTGGAGATGTGCTTGTCTGATCAGCAGCATGTGTCCCCTTACCTGCTCTGAAACTAGAATTCCAAGCCTGCAGATGGCAGGTGTCATTGTGTCCATGGCTGAGGAGGGGAGGGACAACATGGCTGGGTAGGGAGGGATACGACCTGAGAATTCCGGGAGCTCAGCATAAAAGACAGTGGTTCTTCCCAGTTGGGTATAAACTGTCTTCCAAGAGAGAAGCAAATTACATAATAATAATAATGACTGTGGTCTGGCTTACCCTGGCTCAAGAGGGTAATAAAATAACACACCCCGTCTCTCTGAAAAACAGACTCCCTTCTTAATGACAAAGCTGCCATACATCATGGGCAGAGGTTTCTTTAAATGCTTATAAATGAAACTGCAGGTGGATGGCAATGTCTTTCTTCGTTTGCAGTCGATCACAGTTTGAAAAATCAAAATGCTCACCAAGAATCTCAATGGGTCAGCAAAGGGTTCTGAGTATCTAAGGGTTCAAAGACCGCAAGGGAAAGAGGCCGGCTGGGAAAGACAGGACCACTATAAGGAAGATCGCCAAGCAGTGGCCCAGAAAATGCAGTGAACACACTTTTATATCTGGCCAAACAACTGCTGGAGAACTCTTTTTAATTACTGAATGAAACATATACCAGACTTAAAAAAGAAAAAAAAAAAAACCCCAGAAAATTCACCTCACCCAAACTCCCTCTATCTCTTTTGCGTTTCGTTTGTGTCCCTGTGACATTCGAGACATTGATGAGGGCAGGACAGGGCATCTTTTAAGCCAACGTCTCTTTTTCTGACTTATTCTGCCTCAAACAATAACAACAAAAAAAATAAGTATGGACGCATAAGCAGGCAGAGTCCAAAAGGCTCCATTGCCTACAGAGAGCGGTGAGAGCTTCCCACGTAGCGCTGGCTGCCACAGCAAAGGCTTCATGTTGGACATCCTGCCACACACAGACGGCCAAGCCAGGACACCAACACATGCATGGTGTTTGTAGATACAAAGTGGTTTTATCTTTTCAATTACTTAGTTTTTTTTCTCCTCACAAAGCATACCTAGGTCTTGTCATCCACACAAGCCATCTGACGCCCCTGTGTCTTCCCGCTCCCCCCCTGGGGCTCCACTTGGGCCTTCTTTTCCCTTTAATGATCGGCAGCCTTGATTTTGGGACAGCCTGCTGAGGGCCTTACCTTATTCTTGCTGCTCTCGCAGGACTGTAGGCTGGCTAGGATCTGGCTCTCGATGGCTTGGACCCATGCGTCTCGCTCCTCATAGGTGGTAGCTTCAAAGTGCCATGTCTGGCCAGTNAGGGACACAATGATAAACTCAAAGTTTTCTTCTTGCTCTGGAACACAGAGGTGGGATGAAGAGCTCACTTTCATGAGACAGCAGCACCCGAACCCAACCTGTCACAAGTGCCGCTGGATTCAATGGCACCGGCATGGGGCTGGCGGCACACACAGGACGGGAACACTGAGATCTGATCCACACACCTGCCAACACTCAAGACCAGCTTCCAAAAGCCAGCAGCGGTAACTAGGTTTCAATCAATGCTTGGGGGACAGCGAGAAAGGAGAGACAGCGTGGGATGTCAGGGTCTCTGTGTAGGCACAGACCAAGCAACTTAGGAAAATAAGTTTGCAACTTACTGCTGGCCCTTGGATCTGCAGGAGGAAAATGGAGTTAGTTCTGCTAAGATGTGAAAGTGGACTATGTAAGCACTTGAGTATGGATCCAGGTGAACGCATTGGGAACACCAAGGTGGGCGTCCTTCCAGGCCAAGCAAATGTCAGCAGGAACTTTAATTCTCACTGTGCTAAGACTTGGACAAAGTGACTCCAGGCAACTCGGAGGGCTTTAGTGGACATGGGTCTGGCTGGGTGGCCACAGAGAGACACCTGTTTCAAANGGGGAAGAGAGGCCTGTGTCCACACCCTGCGATACTACCTGCCCCGCAGTCTTTAGGTAAGTTCTACTCCCGAGGTGGGATGCTCAGGTCTTCAATGTAAGACTTCTGCAACCACTGCAACCGCAACCGCAACCGCAACCGCAACCGCAACCACCACCACCACCACCACCACCCCGTGGTGCCATCACCAATCACTATGACACACTTGTGTGGAGTCTTTGTGTTCTGAAAATAATAGGATTAAGCTTAGAATGTAGGCAAGGTGGCTCTCTCTGAACTTTTAAACTGATGAGCAGGCCTCAACCCTCAGTCTGAACAATACCTGGAAGATGGGTGGGTGAACACACCTGTGTGCAAACCCTCTCGTTTCCCCCAGAGAGCCCATCTCAAGGAATGACAATGACAGCTGACAGAAGTGTCCACATCCTCCAGCACTGCAGAGGCCCGGGACTCCCCTGCAGGATGAGGGCTGCTGCATTTCACTCACGCTCTGTAGCAGTGATACGGGTGCCGAGGAGGGGCCAGGCCTGGCCCTTANAGCCATGGCTCTGGCAGGTCAATCCTTTTGGGTGTTTGTACCGAAGCTGAGCGTGAGGTAGGCCCAGTGTGGCCTGAGCTCAACAGGACACTCAGGCAGCCCAAGGAAACTGTTAGCTTGCTTAATACCAGGCATGCATGTTTCCTGAGTTCGTTCTTGATCTCTTTGGTTCTTGGGTTTTGGGGCTTGAGTAGTAAGAGTTCAAAGCGCAGGTGTTAGCCAGGAATGGTACTCAAATGAGGCCCATGTTTGTGTGGAAGCAGAACAAGTCCACCTACTGTGTGGAGGGCGGCTGGGGAGGAAGCCCTAAGGCTTTTGCATATGGGGACTAGTTGAGTTTTCCATTAAAAAACAACAACAACAACAACAACAAACAACAAAAACTAGACAGAAATTTCAGACAGGGTTCTCCACAGCTGGCCATGGCATCTGTGGGCTTGAAAAGACCTGTTTTCTTGATCAACGGGTGTCTGTCATGATACTAATCATTACAACTTTTACTACACAGAGGTCTTAAGACAGCATCCAATTCAGTACCTAAAACTCCTAGTGAAGAGAGAGGTAGGGCAGGGACAAGCTANACAATTTATGGGTAGAACACAAGGACACTTGGTCATTCATGGGTGGATGTTAATACTGTTCGTCAGGACATTTGTGCATAGCCTCACATCATCTTACATCTGTGAAACTCAAGTATGGTAAGAATGCTTCCTCTGGTTGGGATTTACTGCATGTCCAGTGAAGAAACGACAGCCTTGAGCCTCCCGGCTGGATCTCTGTATACGGCTCGCTCTTAGAGGGTTCCTGTCTGCATTTCTAGCCTGAATCGTGAGCTGCAGTGTGAGCTGAAAGGCAAAGAACCGAGCTGGCTTGGCTGAAGTGCAGGATTGGTCCAGGGCACTCAGCGAACTCCTTCATGCCTTGGGTGTCAGGGGAGGCAGAGGGTCATCTTCGAAGGATCCTACTTAGCAGGGACATGCACACCCACGCGTGTGGATGATAAAACACAAACTGATAGAAACGGCCGGGTNTCCAGGGCAAGTTCCNCACAGCTATCACCAAGCTTTCTGCCTTGTTCNGATTCCAGCTTGGGCAGCTGTAATGTTAGATGAAGCTGTGGAGATGCAATCTGGCTCTGCTTGTCCTGGCAGCCACGTCCTCTCTCTGCACAGGTACCCAAAGGGGCAGACTTCAAAGGAATCCACTGTGTCACACTGTCACTTATCTTTCCGATGGCCAGGGTCCCCTCTGCAGCATCCGTGGACTCAGACCTTTCCCCCTCCTTTCTGTTCCTGGTGTTCTCTCCCCGTCACACCTCTCTGCTTTCCTTATGACTATCTTCTTGGGATCTAGATTTTGTAAGGGTTTCCTCATTCTATTCCGAGCTCCAGGAGCCTCTCTATAAATGTGCTGATCTTNGTGTAGGATGTACACCCTGCAGACAG
Organism: Neotoma lepida; assembly: GCA_001675575.1. NCBI lineage: Eukaryota > Metazoa > Chordata > Mammalia > Rodentia > Cricetidae > Neotoma > Neotoma lepida. Next base: position 91,016 of record LZPO01017354.1, on the reverse strand, counting down.
ACCTCTCTGCTCCACACCACATAGTGTACTACTTCCTACTTGATGGCACAACCTGCAAAGTAGCCACACTTGTGCTAAGTCCCTCTCTGCCCTCTCCCTCATGAACACTGCTGCTGTCTTCCCTCTGACACCTCACTTCCAAGCCTGTGGATGAGTGCCCAGTCAGGCCATGGCTCCACTCAGGCTTCTTTCCCCTCAACTCCATCTCTCTGGAACAGACAGCACTATCTAANACATCTGCTGTCTTCTGAATGCTCAGTCATGCTGAATCCACTTACATGGGAGGAAGGTATGGACTGGGGGAGTGAAAGGGAGNGGAGACAAGTTACATTGAGTAATGACTCACTGGAGGCTTCCATGGAGCGTGCCTCCAGTTCTTAAAGCCAGAAGCAGGTTGTAGGGCCACCTCACCAGCCTGTGCCCTTCCTTTCACCTGCTTCATGTTTTTATTGGGGTCTTGAGTGAAGTATGTTTGTTGCATTTTGAAAAAGAGGAGTTTTGGGGAGGACAGCAGAGCCCAAAGTTAATGTACTGTGTGAGGCTATAAAGCAATCTGAAAACCCAAGAGCAAAAGTGTTCTGAAACCCGAAACTTTGAGTCCTGAGGTAACACTCACATGTTTAATTCCAGAAAGTAACAGATGTTAAACCCACAAAACCTAAGCATACTGTGCACCTAAGGGTGTGGTCCTGCCTTCTCCTCTGGTGGAGGTCACTGAGTGCCACCAGCCAGGTGCACTCTGCAGCCAGGGATCAAAGTGCCAAGAAGCCCAATACCTTCTATGGCCCGAGCCCAGATGCCCCTCCAGTCAGCTGCATCTCTGCCCACAGCTGCTTATGTGGCATGTTTTACTGTCTTTATGTCCTTTCCCCTTTAAAAAGGGTTCTGTCACTTGCACCAAGTCCTGATGAAGCCAATGTACGGGTACTTTCAGGGCCTGGCAGGTGACAGTCACCTCAGAGGACTCCTGACTTGATCCATGCTCGNACCTCAACAGTGTGGCAGTGACTGAGACAGCAGATGACCCAATGCAACATGCTCCTTCCTCCTAATGCTCAGACACTTCAACAGGTGACACAGCGCCCATCAATTCCCCAGTGGCCAGAGGCTGGGTTATTTTATAAAATGACAGCTGATGATACCCGAGTTTCTTTAGCAAACAGATTAAAAAAGTGATCATAAGCACAACTGGCGGTGTGATGCTGATNGGTCAGAANGGGCTGAGTACTGCTGCAACCCTCTATTTATTTACTGGCTTTTAGAGACTGGGTCTCACTCTGTAGCCCTGACTGGCCTCAAATCATGATCTCCTGCCTCGCCTCTGCCTCCCAAGGAGTGAGATGGTAGCTGTGGTCCCCCACCCCCACCCCACAATGACAAATACTTGAATAGTGAGAAGGGCCAGTTTTGGTGTTTAATTCTCTGATATCATTTACAGATACAAACCGACTACTAATGACAGGCATAGTAGCAGAGTTCATTATAAAAAGAGACTCAGGTTGTAGAAGATACTGCTGGCATATACATTAGAAGCATGTTCTTAGTTCNAGATAGACACACAAGAACAAAGTTATTCCCCACCCTGAGGGGAAGCCCAAAGGCTACCTCACCCCAGCCTGAAGCTCCAGGGTATGCACAGTCCCGGTCTGTCCCCTAGCTCACTAAGGCAGTGATTGCGCTCCCAGGGGTTTAAACAGTTTTCTGTATTTAACGGTTGGCTGTAGAAAGGTCCACTATAATAGTATTTTAGAGCCATGAACCTGTCGAAACCAACCTGCCCAATTATTCCCAATGACATTAATAACACCGGATATCGCACTAATTGTGTCCAGTTTCTATGCAGACGAGGCCCCGGGGGGCTAATTTTGCCTCCTCAGGGGCGAGCATCTCAGCCATCAGACCGACTTCACAGGGAATCCCTCCTCATTACACAAGTCTGGGCTGTCAAACTTTTTTTTCCCTTAAAGGTTAATGGGCCAATCAGTCATCAATTATTTTTGTGGAATTCTAGCAGACAAAGGGTTAAAGGGCTACAGACAGCTGAAAATAGTTCAAACATGTGGTGGCTGTTTTTAACAGGAGACACCTGATGAGGATGAATACAGAGAAGGGGGTGGGGGAGAGGGAAGAGCTGGACACTTGCAGACACTGGCCTCATAGAGGGGACGGGAAAGAGCACTTTCACCAAGGCCAAGACCAAGGCCTTGCAATCTTTGTCCTCAAAGCCATGCTCCACCAAAGCTGTGCTCCACATGGTGTGACCAGAACAAGGGAACTAAGTGGGTTTGTTCTCCAGGTTGAAAGGATAGATGGGCTGCATGGGTCACTTATGCCAGTTCCTTACTGGCCACATGTGAATCCGCANTCTGGAAGAAGAAGATGGTCTCCCAGGTTTCCTGGAACCTGGGCTCCTGACCTGAGGTCTACCCAGCAATCCAGCCATAAGGTGGAGTTTGCTTCCTGCTGCACTGACTGACAAACACTTGGTAAGAAGGGCCATGTGCTTCTGGTGTTGCATAGANAGGAGTGTTCAGGTGGAGAATGGAAGTAGCCACGTAGGCATGGCTGACGTGGATGCTGAGGGGCGTGAGCCTAGAGGTATCCAGATGGGCACCACTGAGCATGATCAAAGATAAAACAGCCAAGGCCCTCAGGGAGGAGGGCACCCTGTCCTTGGCTCCTGTCACAGNAGGATGGGTCTTTGGTAGGGTAGACCATACCTCTGCTCAACACTCTGTCTTTAGGCACCCCTTCATTCATGAGTATTAGCAAGGGCTTTCTCCNGTGGAGCATCTCCCTGGGAGAGGGGTTTCTCTTGTACCCTGTTTAATGGGTACCTGGAAGCAGGTCACTCCACCTCTTTTTAAAGATTCCTGCCTGTGTGGNTANGTGTGAGTGCAGAGAAGCCAGAAGGAGATTCTGTATCTCCCGGAGCTGGCGGTACAGCTAGCTGTGAGCTGTGTGGTGTNGGTGCTGGGAACTGGACTTGGGTCCTCTGNAAGAGCAGCATGTATTCTTAAAACCACGGANCCATCATCTCGACACTNTTTTGGTCTTCAGCCACACCAGCACTAGCTNGCTAGGGATTACCACAGCATGCTGTACCCACCTTCCTTTGCAAGGGAAGACATCCCTGTGATCTAAAGAGGCCACTGGTCACTGTTCCTGGTCTGAACTGTAAACAAATGGACAATGTTCACAGCTTCAATTTCCAGGTCTCCCACAACCTGGGCCCCATGGGGCCATGTGAGGCAATGTCATCCACAGCTTACATGATCATTGTCTGAGCAGTCCATTTTGTCAAATGTTTCAGGGTGCCTATTTTAAAAGCCCNCATTCAATTGGCATGTAGTTCAGGTATTTTATCTGATGGTGGAAACCACCTGTTTAAGATGTCAGCTCAAACCATAGCCCAAAGATCAGCTTTACCCTCCAATTTCCTCCCATTTTTAAAGGGAAAGATGAATGTGACAAATGTGGTGGCCAAACAGGGATCTGCATACTTCCTGNTGGGATGCTGCCTATGTCGTCCCTGTTCAGGGTGGCCCAGGTGTTTCAGGGACTATCAACAGCCCTTTCTGTTTGTCCAGGTATGCCAAGTTGCCCAGCATGGCCAGCCTTCCTTTTCTCTCCAGGAAGCCAATGGTGGAGCTTGGATTTCCCAATCTTGCTTTAGCTCCTATGATTTTAATGAGAATGGCCCCCGTAACTCCTATGTTTGAATAGTTGGTCCCCAGCTGATGGAACTGTTTGGTGTGGTGTCACTGGAGGAAGTGTGTCACTGGGGGTGGAGCTTTGAGATTTCAAAAGCCCACACAATTCCCAGTTAGCTCTTATTGCCTTTCTCTCTGCATGGTTGTGTCTCAAGATATGAGTTCTCAGCTACCGCTTCAGCACCATGCCTGCCTACCTGTTGCCATGCTGCCCACCATAATGGTCATGGACTGACTCACCCTCTGAAATTGTAAGCCCAATAACCTCTTTCTTTTATAAGCTACCTTGGGCATGGTGTCTTGTCACAGTCGCAGAGCAGTAGCTAAGANAGCTGCAATAACACATTCAGCACTTGGGCATGCTTGCTTCTGCCAATTTGTCCCTATACTGACAAATGACACTCCATAGAGTCTTTAGGTTGAATTTTAGTGATTAAATCAGAACACCACAGACTAGACTCTGCTTGAGAGGCCTGTGCCACACAGTCATAGACCCAGTGTGGTTTTTTCCTCTGCTTGTCTCTGGACATATTCCAAACCCACAGAAATGGACCTTTGTAGACAGAGCAGGACTACAGGGTCTTTTGGACTTTGGGCCACTTCTGAGTCTGACCATGACAGAATGGGTGGGCTCTGCACACCAAGCAGAGCTCATTGCTCCCAATTCCTCTTCCCTCTACTACAGCCCCACAGAAGTTTTTCTCTATGTCAAGAAGGCTAATAGCTGTGAGNGGTCTTCTGTTCCCTCAGCTGGTAAGTCCACCTGGCTCTGGCATCTGGGGTGGGAGCAGCCTTATTTACTATGTCACACTAACCTGGAAGGATACTGTCACATAGGGCCTGTNTTTCCTACATAATGTTTCTTGGCTCCTAAGCACTCTCTCAGAAACATCTGCTACAGAGGCAAACACTGGAGTGAGCCCCACTCACCTGACACCTAACCCTTTTCTGCTTGGGCTAGAAAGAAGGCTGGCTGGGGAATCACACCACTAACAGGCCTTGGACCCTGCTCCACAGGCTTCTGAGACAAGTCAAAGCTGCAATTCCTGCTGAAGGGCATTCAGTTTTTACCAACCCTGGGCGAGAGTTATTGTGAAAAAGCAACAAAGCTTTAACCCTGGATGCTACAGAATGTGCACCAAGCGTCTACCTGGCTNTCAAGGGTCAGTAACCCCGATGGGCAAAGGAACCACCTGTGCCTCTTTTCTAACCATGCCTGTCCTTCTAACAATCCACTTCACACATTTTGGGCTCGTTCACCATTGNCCCTCCCATATGGATCTGGGATGGGAGGTCCTGGAGCAGANAGTTCAGCATACGGTCTGTGGAACTTACCACAACCTCAGTTTCCTGTGTGGAACACAATCCCTACCTGCCAGGGCACTGAGAGGGTCAAATGAGACAATGTGGTCCAGGGCCCAGAAAAGCATGTGTGTCAGAGAAAAAGGCATCACTGAGGTCACAGGGCTTCAGGCACAGCCCTGTCTGTCTCACAACCTGTGTCCCCAGGAGGGTCCCACAACTTCTGAGCCATACTCAGGCTCCTACCAAAAACCGGGTTTATTAGTTGGTTCCCCCCCCCCAATTAATAGACCTAATTTTTGTGTCTAGGGAACTGAGCTCTGGTGCCAACTTTATTTTGGTATTTTCTGGGAATCCCTGAATAAATCTGTAAAGTAGAGCATTTTAAGAAACACTACATTTCAAGATGGGCACCTTTCAAATTATCTAAGAAAAGGTAGTCGTTAGCACACATTTTCATGAAGGGTCAGTTTACAGCCAGTGGTCATTCGATACACCATACATTAAAAGCCTGGGATTGGAAAAATATTTTGATAATTTATGGAATTGTATGAATTCTGTAACAAATTATTAAGAGTTGTATGGAATGAGGTAGTATGCATACACACACTAATGAGGAATGACCATGTTGCTCAACTGAGATAAAGGTAACCCTACAGGAAGCAGCTTACTGTGGCTGGAAATATGGTAGAACCAGAAATGTGGTCATTGCCTGCACCACAACCCTCAGGGCTACCTGTGTCTCAATCCCCACAGCTGCCTGTACCCTAATCCCCATGGATACCTGTGGTACTCACTCATATGGAGGGACTGCAAGTGTGTTGAGCTATTGAAGATTCAGGAGTGGACTTCATCTAGTCATCTTCTGCCCTCTAAGACCCCTAAGTGGCCTCCTGCTCTGAAGCTCTGGCTGACTTGGATGCCAAGTCCCCCGTTACCTGAGCAGCAAAGACTGAGAAGCCAGCCTTCNTGTGACACCTTAAACACACANAGTGTCAACCTGGCCCACCAGTGTCTTCTGGGAGGCCCTCTAACAGGTGATGGGTAGGAAAGTTTAGCCTCACGGCTAATGAGAGAACTGTATGCCTTCTCACTGCTCCCCAGTTTTGTATTAAAAAACATTTAAAATCAATGTCACAGCTTCCTCTAGTTTTTAAGGTAAGAAGTCATCAATAAAGCTGTAACTCACACCATATAAAAGAAAGTCACCCTTGACAGAGACACAGGGAGAGAGATGATACTTATCCCAAACCCAATAACCAANCAAACAAACAAAAAAACTGCGAGGGAGCAAACTGATACTCTTTTACGCTCAACAGAAAATTCTCATGAGATGATTTCCTAAACCCCCGTTATGCCCTCTCTCTCCTTTTCCTTTTCTGAATGCTTTGAAGGGAGATGTGGCCAGGCCAGGATACACCAATACCTGGACCAATAACTTCCTCTCCAAGAGTGGAAACAAAACTGTGATTACAAAATGGCTCTTTAACAAGCCGCCCTGCGAGTGTGGCTTTTNTTTTGTGCATTCATTTCTGCTTGAGAGCAGGGCTTTTGGTGGTGAAGCAGGAGTAATTGTGAAGGGAAGAGAGAGGACGGGGATATAAATCAGGAGAGGTTAATGACTGGGATGTGAAGAAGGGACTTGTTTACAGAAATAGTGTGCAATTTAAAATTTACAGGAGATTTAATGCCACTACTTGGCAATCGCTAAAATCAACAGCCCAGAAAACAGTGACATTAAGAAAAATATTACAGTTATAATCATCCCNAAATAAGTCAATTAGTGTTAGGGCGCAAGCTCGCCATTACTTGACCCATTTGGCTTGCACTTAAGTGAAAAAGAAATCCCCCCTATTATACCAAGCTCGCTGGATTGTGACCTGCTTTGCATTGCGTATTCCCCGCCAGCNTCCTTTCGTATACCTGNGTGGACGGTGCTGGTTTTCCCTCGCCGGGTATCAAAATAATTCTGACCCTTGACATTTGTAATCATAAAAAAAGGCAATTTATAATTGTGTTGTTCAAATGAAGGTGTGGGGGGGAATTCAATCTGCTATTATACAAAAGCAATGACGGCTGTCTTCGGTGAACAAAGCAACCCAAGTCAATTTGTGAACTTTGGCACCAGACGACCTTTAGAAACAAAACAATATACGGAATTTACAAGCAATAGCAGCCCATGCAAATGGCCCGGGCCTGCCTGCCTCTGGATTAGAGCTGCAGAGAGCATTATGGAGAATGCTTCCACAAAACAAATTAAGACTGTTACTTAAATGTCACGGCACACTATTGTATTTGGCTACAGATCATTACACCTGATACTAACACTTTTAAAAACTGTAATAACTTGGGAAATATTACACTGAGTGCCCACATGTATAAAGGAAAGAGGGGAAAAAAAAAGAGGAGAAAATAGGTTTCCAAAGTAATTTAAACATCACTACTCTACACTGAAGGGAAAGGTCAAAATCTAAGTGAGCCGAAAGGAACATGAATGGTAAAATAGAACACAAACAAAAGGATGAAAAGACCACAGGGCCGACTGCAAACACAACATGGGGGCATGCGGCTGCGGGCGGGTGCATTTCCATGTCTGCATGGGGAGAAAGGAAGGAAGGCAGGGAGGCAGGAGCCGGGTGCGGGCGGGCGGGCGGGCGGGGTGCGGTTACCTTCGGTGTTGGTGCTGCTGCTGCTGTATATGTTTCGCAGGCTACCAACACGGTTTAGTTTCCATGCTTTGCGTTTGGCTGCATCCCGAGAGCAGAGAGGGCAGGGGGAGAAAGAGACAACAAAAAGGAAAAGAAAACAAATGAAAAAGGGAGAAAAGAAATGTCAAAGTAGCGCGTGAAGTCACCTCTGAGTGCGCGGCAGGTGGGTAGCACCAAGGGGCTCCTCTGCTGGCCCTCCACTCCCCACAGGACCGCACAGAGGTGAGAAGGGGAGAGGTGGGCCAGCATCTAGTGGAGTGCTCACAAAATCAAGGATGTTCCCAGGCAAACGTGCAGACACCCTTTGCTGAGCCCAAGGCTACTTGCCCAAACGCAAATGCTGGCCGCCTCTGACTGTTGTGGGCTATGGTCCAGAGGCTAGTCCAAGTGATCCTGGTGGTAAGCAGGTTAGGCCCTTATGCTTCAGAGGCAGGTCTTTTAAAACAAGAACATTTTGGTCAACTCCTCCTCAACCCCATTTGTGAGATGAACACTAGCCTAAAGCTGCAGAGCCCTAGGACCAGGTGGGCTCCCCCACAGCACATGCCTCCTCAAACGCTTCAGAAAGGACAGATGCCAAGTCACTTCTGGGGGAATGCTGGGGATAGGAGTAAAATTCTGAGCCAACTGGACACAGTGCAGCTGTGTATGCTGCCCTGCAGAAATGTGATAAGACACTCCAGGGACACAGACATCTTTTCCATTCCATTTGGTCCCTTCCTTCTAATGGCTACCTTGGGCAGCAATATACACACACACACACACACACAAACAGACATGCACATATGCACACACGAGAAACCTGAGGCTTAGAAGATGATTTGAGGATTCCCTCAGTTCTTGTAGATACAGATCACAGAACCTAACAAGAGTTGACCAGGTGGCTCTTGGGAGCCCTAGACAGAGTCATGTCTGTCCTAGCTAGGCCTGCCAACTATTGACAAAATAGTCAGCAGGGTTGGTGCAAGTTGCCATGCTCCCGAGGGAAGGCACCATGGACCATCTGCTTCTCAACTCCACATCAGGCAGAGAACCTGTTGGAAGCTTCCATTAGGCGATGCAGCACAGGTGGGAGCACGTGTTGGAGAATGGTCAGCTCTGATGCTAAGGCCTCCCTGAACCATTCCTATCAGCTGTAGTGTTCAAGCCACTCAATTGCAGGCCCTGGCTAGGCTGTGTGAACGCCNGGTCTCTGAGGGGCAGAAAGTGACCTCGGGTGATGTCTAGGTGAGTTCAGTTGCTGGCCACTCTCACTGCACTTCTTTACAAAGTTCGCCAAGATACATGTGAGAAACCTGAGCTGTCAAGGAAGCAAAGCTGGTTCTGAAATACAGCCTTTATATTCAGAATGCAAAGTGTAATCACGAGAGCAGACAACTGTGAGTCCACTGCCCACTGATTTAAAATGATTAAAGCTGCTATAATTAAACACCTAAGGCTCACTCTGTAGTGTGAACACCAAACAAATAATTTGGTAAGAAATGTAATCCCTAATCAGTATACACCTACAGCTCCTGCCTGGAGTCTTCTGCCTATTGTATATGGATCGAAATTTAACTTTTCATGGTGGGGGGAGAAGGGTGGAGGTGTTTTGCTCACCTCTGCATCTTTAAGGTCTTGTGACCATACCAGGAAACAACACATCTGGGAAGGGCTGTTCAGATATCAACCAGTCAGCTCAGATGTCAACTATGAGCAACGAAGGAAATCCAACTGCTCACAGTCTTCAAGAACAGTCAAAGGACTGGTGCACACACTCCCACCCCCCAGTTACACTATAACTGGGAATGTGTTTCATTTTTCACTAGTGTATGCTCCCAGAGTCTTGGGGCATATTTCACAAGTTCCAGAAAGAAGTGGTTACTACAAAGCTTCACGGAGCGGACCTCCTTGTAGAACATTTACATATAAATAGGCAGAATCCTGGCTGAGCTCTGCAGACGGGTAAAGCTCAGCCTGGAAACCTCTTCCTGGTTGCTTTGCACTCTGCATTTTTCATGCTCTGTTCTCCCATTACAGTTCGGATGTATAACCAGGAAGTGAACTTACAGCCTGGATTTCTATTAACCTATTGATGAAATAATCAATTCCAACGCATAAAATGTCATGGCTTTTTCTTCTTGTAAACAAATGGCAGTTTTCTGGCTGATACCCAGGTCCTGATATGAGCATTTGTCTCCTGGGGCATTGATTGCTTAAGTCGCCTTGTTCAGGAGCCTTTTCAACAAGAACTACAATCAGGATCATGGGTAACATTTCAGGGGAAACAGCCACATGGTACCAAATGGGGTCTCCAGTGCTCTAGCCTGATGTGGTGGGCCGACCATCACATACTACATATCATCCCCTGGTCTCAGACCTGGCAAGAGGTGTGACGCCTAAGGCCGCCATGCTCAGAAGACGATGTTTTCTGTGCAACCCTTATTTATTCTTCCTGAGAGAGTCTTACCATGTATCCAGGCAGTCTCAAACTTCTCCCACTTTAGCCTCAGGCCACAGACATGCAACATTATACCCCACTTGGATAATCTCTAAATAAAATTTTAGGGTTTTCTAAAACTTTCGTGAACCTTTTTTTTTTTTTTTGAGACAGGGTTTCTCTGTGTAGCTTTGGCGCCTTTCCTGGAACTCACTCGGTAGCCCAGGCTGGCCTCGAACTCACAAAGATCCGCCTGCCTCTGCCTCCCGAGTGCTGGGTGGTGCGCCACCACCACCCGGCTTGTGAACATTTTTTTTTAAACACAGGCTAACATTTAGATTTTGTTACTAATGTTACTTCTCAGAATTTCATGTGTAACTAGACAAAAGGCAGCATGGTGGAAGCATGTGGTTGCTCTTTTTACCCTAAGGTTCTGCTTATGGGATAAGCCCAGGTTTTCATTTGGATTAGGGCATGTAGCTAAAGGACACAAGACTGCAGCAAGGTCTCCCATGTTAGACCTTGCACGGACACGACATCCCAGAAGATACGATATTGGATCCAAACACATACCCTGGGTGTGATCTCTCCCTTCCCATTTCACTTTCCAAATGAAACACACAGCTGTGAGTGCAAAGGACCACGGTTGCCCTCATAACAACAACAAAACACACACAGTGAACTCAGTCACACACGGGCTTGCTGTAGGACAGCCAAAGCAGGAGGCTGAAGAAGCAAACAAGGTTGATGACCAAGTATTTAGGGGAGAGATTTAAATGTATCATCACTGTATTGAANAATTAATACCTTTCTCATTGCTGTGGCGAAATATCTGGCAAATGCAACGTAATGAAGAGTTTAGTTTGGCTTACAGTTGGAAGGCACAGTCCATCATGGTGGGGAAGGCACGGGGGCAGGCGCTGGAGGAAGCTGGTCACATCATATCCAGTCAGAGAGAAATGGATGCTGTTGCTCAGCTTGCTTTCCCCTTGTCACTCAGCCCAGGGCCCCAGTCTATGGATCGGTGTTACCCACAGTAAGGGTATGTCTTCCTTCTTCAATTAACCGTGTCTAGAAACTCCACTACAGGCACGCCCAGCTGTCTGTCTCCAGGGTGATTCTATGTCATATCAAGTTGATGATTAAGATCACCCATGACAAGGCTGCAAAGTTACTTTCTAAGGATTAAAAGGACTGAAAATTTGAAAAACTCAGGCTAAAAGTTCAGAGACACTGTTGGTGACTACATGATCCAACAATGGTATCATTGATTGTCTTCAAAAATATACAGCAAGGTCTAATGAGAGCTAAGCTAGATTGATAGGGCGATTCTTGGGGACTAGGAGATGCCCCCACTGGGANCCCTGGAAATCAAACCATCAGGAGGGATGAGAGTGCTGATACCCATTTTCAGCTGTTTAGTCGTTTCTCCACGGCAGTAGCCACCAGGTTGGCTATGAGGTGGATGCCACCCTGTACATTCAGACCTATAGAGCAACACACCCAAGTCATGCTCTGAACATGAATGACAAGTATAAACACCCATCACAGGGTGTTTGTAAAGTGCCTGTGAGTGAAGAACTCGGGGTCTGTATGAGCAAATAAGGTATGGCATATTACTCTTGACTCCTGGTAATCACTAACAGACAGCCTCGGTCTTTTCAAAGACAGAGAAGAGAAAGAAGTGTAAATTATGGCTTTCTATGAAGTTAGAGTGGCTGGAATCACTTAGCATCCACAATACTTGACTGCTGCACACCACCTTATTCTTGGAAGCTAGCTTTTCATATGGATTTGCATGACNCTGAGGGACTCAGAACTTCATTTCCAAATTTCTGTTATTCTGTTTTCCTAAATAAAATAATCACTTCATTTTACCACAGCATGAAAAACAACCAGGAAGCAGATTTCCAGGGCTGAGACGTCTAACCCACTCTTTATAAATAGACTAAAACTATTCTTTAGTCTGTTGGCATGTTCGAGCCAACAAGGTTTTACCTTAAACTCTTTNTCCATCACTGCACAGGAAGACAGACTTATGTCAACTCTGCTCTCCTTCTGACAGTTGTCTTTGTTAATTAGATAAATATTCTCTGGACAGCTGATTGAAAAATGATGTAGCTATGAGGAGGTTGTGTCCAGGCTTGTAGGTCATGACTTATATCGTGGGTACACACAGAATGGCTGACGGAATGAGGCTGCTGTAGCCCTCAGAATCAATTCTGAGAACTAGCAGGGTCTTTGTACTTACATGGAAGAAGGGGCTGGGTCACTCATTTCTAACAATGTCTCATCTCTGAAGGNAATGAATAACCTTCCTGCTCATACAAGGGAACGTAACTTACACCTTTAAGAGAACTCACGCCGTCACCTTGTCAGTGATTTCTTGTCCACACTGGACATGTGTAAATCTAAAGATGGTATCAATGTAAATCCTATCAGTGCAGAGGACAACACCTTTGCTCCTCAGGCTGCGGGCTGACTGTGTTACCAGGGCCTTTATGTGACGATCACCTCCCAGGAGCCTCTGCAGGCAGTGAGTAGATGACACTGTGCTTTCCTGTCACTTCCAGTGTAGTCTGCCCCACATGTCATGATCTTTTGTCTGTGGCAATTGTGTCCTGAGATTAGGGATGAATCAAAAGAAATTAGGAATTTCTATTGTCAGGCTGTGTGATCATTCATTTGCTCAGACTGTGCAAATGTTTACTTCTTTTATAAACAAGGCAGTGACTCACCTCATAGGATGCAACCAGAAGATTGTGAGATTATGTGAACTCACTACTTGAGGTGTAAAGGGGCTTTACACAATGGCTGCCTCCCAGAGAAGTCCTGTTGAAACATTTCTCAAAAGGGACTTTGAAAAAGATTACACAAAATCTGAGGCCAAGCAGATGGATGCAGCACACCCATGTTTAGGAGACGAAATACCTTCAGTGCTGGCAGAATCCAATGAGACCCAACTCCAAACCACAAGCAGTAAATTATCCTCCAAAAAGATACTACTGGAACAAGCCATCGATCCTTAATTGGATAGTTTCCATTTAATTTCCAATAGCTAAGAATAGCTTTCTTTACCACATTTTATCTAGAGCACACTGGGTTTGAAAACTGCCAAGGGCTTTCATATAGTGGGCCAATGCAGGTACTCAGAGAAATGTCACTAAACCTGGCAGACATCTAGAATAAAATCAATGCAAAACTCCCCTGATTTACTAGAAAACCAGAAGCTCCCAAGAAGGGGATGGGGGGGGACTCTTTCTCCCAGAGATGTACTGAGCTGCAGAGGGAGAGCTCAAGGGGAGCTACAATCAACCCGACATCCTCAGTCTCATGCTAGAGTAGAATTGTGACCTGGGATAATTGTAAGATGCAAGTGTAAACAAGAATTGTCCCCATGATGTATTTACAGTGTAGATTTTGCTGTCTGGCCCATTCTCAGACAGATTGGAAACTCAGGGGAGGAAACTGAGACTGGGACCCCATGGCCTCTTGGCTTCCATGCTTACCTGGGCACATGGAGAGAGTGGGAGACAGGACCCTGGAACTGGGAAGAAATACTTTGCCAAGGTTGTGCCACCGTGTACTGCAAGGCTGATGCCTGGCATTCAACTTGTAATATACACTCATGCACACATGCGCACAAAAAGCAAACTCAATTCTCAGTTAACAAATCAGGGTTTTACCAGTTTCCCAAACTCAACGGTACATGGGAAGAAACCCTATGTGGTATCTGGGTCAACAGCCAAGCAGTAGCAGGGCNGGAGAGTGGTCAAAGACCCCTGCTTTATTTCACTTCGCCAACGTAAGGACTACATTACCATTCTGTGGAGTCAGACGAGATGGGGGCTGGGGAGTAGGGTACAGGGTACTGTTCCCAAGCTAGAAATGAGTGGAAATGGGAAACAGCCATTCTCTCCTGTTCCCCCTCCGCCCCTTCCCTTTCTTCTCAGCTTGCCCCCTCTTCTGTTTCTTTCTTCTTTTCTTTCTCAATGTCCTCCAACAAAAATATATTGCTGATTTTTTTCCTTTTCTTAAACACAAAATCTTTTTAGACAATTCCAGGGAAAAATAGTTTTTTAATAAAACTCCAAATTGTGTTATCATATTTCAAAGCAATGACCAGTTAAGGCAACTAATCAAAGGCATAATTATTTAATGATCACTGCTCATGCTCTTGCACAGGGCTGTAATTGAGTGGCTGTGATCACTGGACCACCAGCCTCAACGGCAGCAAACAAGGGCCTCTGCATTTGATGTGCTATTTTTGTGGCTGCGTTCCGAGGGGCGGGGTGGAATACTCCACTCTGGGGCTCCCTCACATGTGACATCTGAACCTGAGAAAACTTGCTATCGGATCAAGCGGAGACAGGTCCACTGTTCCATTTGGGGCCAGCTGCAGAAACCTCCAAGACTGTTGCTGATGTGTGGCTTCAGAAGTCACAGATACACAGAAGTCAGTGTGAACAGACCAGAGAGGAAGAGAAGTCTAAACTCATTCTTCCTGCTCACGGAGGTATTTATTCCTTTACACAGTGACAATTTCTTCCCATAAAACTGCTTTCACCATAAAGTCAGGGCTTCTTTAGCATGCTCCTTAGTCAGTGGTGAAGGATTAAACAAGGTCATTACCATGGAAGGAGGGTCTGGGAGAAGTGCCGCAGTGCTGAGCCATCAAAAGAATAAAACGTCTGCTTTTTTTCCATTAGAAATTAAATACACCAATTTTATCCAGGTTTAACCAAGAATGCCTGGGAAGGCTATTTTACTATCACTGCTGAAGTGAGTTGACTTCCTGTTAACAGCCAGTTTCTCCTTCCCACATTCCCTTTAGAGGGTTTTATCACATTGGAAGTGCCGTGCTGAGGTAGGTACAGACTACTTTTCATCAAAAGGTGCTGGATAAGGCAGCTACTCAAACATCCCTTTATCATAGAGGGCACTTCTGAGGCCCTGGGTTAATTTTCTAGGACCACCAAGCAGGAAGAGGGGAAGGAAAAGGAGGAGAAGCAGGTAGGTGGGCCACGTTACAATGTTTCTATTCTATGCTATGTATATACCATAATTTATTTCATATAGAAACATGGGATCACATATTGAAACATTTATGATGCTGAGTTTACCCAGGCTAGTGGCCACAGACACACTTCTTTGCCTTGTAGCAAAGACATCCAACAGCAAGAAGGCAGAACTCAGTTTCTTATGCCGTTTTCATATATAAAAAACCAGGAATATTTAGAGAAAGGGTTGGTTCTCAGACATGCGGGAAAACTACAAGGTGAGCCTGGAATATCTCATGGTGCCACAATTTGGTGAAAAAAACATAAAAACAACCCCCTCACCCCCACCACTGATAGGCCTGCATTCCAAAGGTCACAGAGCCATTGTAAGGGCCCCTCACTGCCACAGCTGGAATGCTTAGGAGCCAAGTTGGGTTACAAACTAAAATATCATATAATTGTGGTTTCCAAACATGATAAATGATTGAATATATTAATAGTAATGAGTGAAGAAGAGATGAGAATTATCGTAGAAGGATTACAAATAATTTCTGTAGATACTCTGCTCTCAGTGTAGGCTGGGCATAGTGACTTCCCTCCAAAAAGTTCATGATGAGGGTATGGACAGAACAATTCACAGACTGGAGACTTAGTGTGATAGTCACAGGCCCCATGAACAAGGACAATGCTGGCATCAGCAGATAGAAATCACGTAGACAGTGTAGGGGATGCATGGAAATGGTCCTTTATCTGGAGTTAGGAGGCACATCAGACTTAAAGCCCCTGAATAGTCCGAGAAAAACATCAAATAAATTCCAGTAGTGGTACCCATCAGAACCCCTCTGTGACTGATAGCTTCCCAATAGGTGAAACTCATCAACAGGAAGTATTAAAAAAAAAAAAAAAGCCCCAGGCAAGAGGAGTCTAAGGCAATGGAGAAGATGACTGACAACTAACTAAAGATGATGTGGATCATGGACCAGAAGAATGCATTAGATAAAAACTAAAGGAATCTCAGTAAAGTATGGACTTCGATCATATGGACTTCGATCATAAGGTATCAATACAGGTTCATCAGCTATAACAAATGTCAAATGTCATGTTAATGAACGGCTTAGAGGTGAAACCGTGTGTGTGTGTGTGTGTGTGTGTGTGTGTGTGTATGGAATTGTCTCTATTTCATCTTTTTTGAAAAGAGGATATTCATCTCATTCATTTTTTAAACAGAATCATTTTACTATAATCACACAGCTAGTTTAAGAAGCCACTTGAACATGTGCCCATTCCGAAACTCTTGTAACTCTCTATAGTTACAAAGTTTATTACTACAACTTTTTTTTCTCTAGAAAATAAGATCTATTAAAATACTCTAACGAGCAGATTGGACAGGAACATGACTTTTCTTTCTCCCACCTACACTGATTCTAAAGAACAAAATGTTGGTGGTAATGCTGCTGAGTTCAGGGCTAGCAATATCCATGGTTTCCAATATACACAGCATTCCACTTCTCCTACTCAATGAATTTTGCAAGTTGAAGTTAACTTGAGATCTTACTGTATATGCTAAAGTGCCACTGAAGCAATGGGATGATGCTATAGGTCTGGGCACCTGTGACATGCATCTGCACATGTGCGTTCCTGGGAGGTCCTCGTGTATTCTTTCTTCTTTGCAAAGTGTTTTTATAGAGGGCTTAGGCCTGCTAGCCTAAGGTTCTAGAGACCTGAGGGTGGGCAGGTTAGTTTCCAGATGGGGAAAATGACCACCCTGATCAGCAGGGTGGAGTCTATAGCATCCTCCCCCAGCAGTGCTAGCTTCCAGGGAGAAGGAGAGCAAGTAAAGAAGGCGAAGGAGAAAGGACAGGAAGCACAGCATTCTGGAAGTGCTGGTGGCTCCATGTGGCAATGGGTAGGTGGCTGGGGATTGGCCTGGGGTTCCCTGCCCTGGACCCCTTGTCTGTGCAGGGAGACTCCATCTCACTGAGACACACCAAGAAGACCATATGGTCAGTGGCTGGGTACATGCTAATGTCTTTCCTTGGCCATGCAAAGCACAAAGAGCCACAAATAAAAATATCACAAGAAATGAGAGCATTGCGTCAAAGAGACACACAGCGAATTTGGGTTCAAAGTTCACTGTGAGAATTTCTGAATTAGCTTTTGCTTAGTTCTGAGGACACACCCACCAATCTCCATTCTTTTAGGGAGCAAAGTGGAATAAGAAGTGAAGCCAGCAAGTGTTTTGTACAAATCCAGCCGCTCTGGATCCTTCAATTCTGATACACTGCAGATCCTGATCTTAGAAGTCACTAGTTTTCAAAGTGTACTTAAGATGGCACTGAATGAAACTAAAGGATGCTACAAACTAGATTTCTGTAATTTGGCAAAAATCAACGGTTTTATGAGATACTGTTCTTCAGGGTAGCTCTCGTCTCTGTCCATCCTGACCCCTCCAACATTGAAGTGTCCTGTATTCACTTTGGAGGGACAGGTAGATGCAGGGAAAAATCACCCTCAAAGGCCAACAGCCTCTGGTGGAGAGAAAGAGATGCAACTGTCCTTATGAAGAAATCCTGCAATGATAGCCAATGGCTCTTCTTGAGAAGGGGTGACGGGCTGAGGAGAAGGCTCAGTCATGTAAACATGCCTTGTGCACAAGCCGGAGACCTGAATCTGAATTACCAGCATCCACATAAAAACCGGGTGTGGTAGTACTTGTCTGTGGTCTCGGCCCTGGGGATGGGGTGTGGTTGTGGAGACNGAGACTGGTGTACCCTTGAAGCTCACTGGTGAGCCAACCTAGCTGAATTAGTGAGCTCTAGGTTCAGTGAGACAGTCTCAACCAACCAACCAACCAACCAACCAACCAACCAACCAATGAAATCAACCAAGTTGGAAAGCAATGGAGCCAAAGCTGAACTCTGGCTGCCACACGGANACACATGCACCCCCACATATCNACTTTGTCGACATACATGAGCGAAGAGAAGATGGCGCATGCCAACACATTCTTTCCATATCTCATTTGTTGAAAAAGCAGCATTTAAGGCAATGTTGGAAATAGAGTTTGTCTTCCCCNCTCTCTCCCTCTCTCTCTCTGCAGAAGTCAGTTCCCCCTGGAACACAGCTGAGAGAGTCTTCTCATTCTCTCCCATGGCCTCTGTTTATACTCCCCAAGCCTGGCTGTTTCTCATGGAATCCTCACTCCAAACTCNAGGGCTAAGCAGCTATACGGCACAACCTCAGCATGCAAGCCCCACTTGGGACTGAGAAAGATCAGCAGAAGGAGCATGTGGNTGGGTGCTTAGTGATTTGGGAGACTGTCAGAGCAATGGCATTGCTAGCTGAAAACCAGAAGCCCGGCTCATGCTCAACCAAGGAGTGCTGTAAGATCTTCAGCAGAGCATCTATTACTGACAATGCTCTTGAGGCAGCTGTTAGTGGCTTCTGGACACCTACCCTGTGGAACATTAACAAAGAAAAATAGAATTCTGTAACATACCTTCTATATGTATATGACCCAGTTAATGTAGAGAAAATAAGTCAACCCCCACCTCTTCAGGTGTGCCTCCCTTCAGCTCTGCGCCTTCCATCTTCCCACTCTCTCCCCTCCTTCCCTCTTCACACATCATGCCCTCCAATAAGTCCTAGAAGCTTTGCTTCCAAGCCAAAGTGGGCACACTTCACCTCTTCCCTCCTGCCACACCTGCTGGAATGCAGGGATGGTTCCCTCCTCCTGCCCTCTGCAGTGCACTAGGTACAGACATGTAAGGACATCTGTAGACCGTTCACTGAATGCAGCAGGCTCCTGCCCTGTGGTGGTCAGCATGGGGCACCACAAAATGGGTGGTTCAGAATGACATAGCTCTGGGGCCAGAGGTTCCAGGCACAATATTGCAAGGAGGGGGCCATACTCCTTTGGAAGGCTCCAGAGGCTGGTCAGTCAGTTCCATGCCTTTCTCCTGGCTTCTGATGGTGGCCATCCTCTTTGGCATTGTCTCATAACTGCACAATGCTCATCTACCCATCACTGCCATATAGTCCTCTCCTTACCACCTCTGTCTATAATCTTCTCTAGAATGAATAATCATGGTGACAATGACCCTATTTCTAAGGAAGCTGTATACCCAGGCACTGGGGCTAGGACACTCCTCCTTGGAGGGGGTGCATTTAGTCTTTGATACACAGAGCNCGACAGTCCTCTGTGATGTCCACACTCTTCCTTGCTCACTAGCAGCTCTTTGGGCTTAAGACCATTCTTGTTTCTTGCCACTCATGGTTTACCTGGATGCCTCTTCTTCAGGGGTCCCCCTGGAATCATAACTGCATTAATCAGCACCCCCAATGTGGGCCCACGTCATCACTCCACGTGCTATACTTCCTAAGCTGTTGGCGCCTCCACTGTCATTCTTTGTTTACTTCACTGAATACCTCTCCAGAGGGGACAAGAACACAAAGAGGCCACAGGCCTCCTTCTACAACAGGGGCTGTGATGAACTTCTAGGAGGCGGTCTGGAGGGGATTAAGCAGTGAGATGCAGCACTACTCCTCCAAAAACCTTACTTTTTTTTATTTCTTTCTCCCCCACATCACTTCTCCTTCTCTGACAGGGTCTTNTGTAGCCCAGATTGGTCCTGAACTCTTTAAAAAGATTATTTATTGAGTGTGGGTATGCTGGGGGAGGATGCCTGGTGTCTTCCTCTTGTTCTCCACTTTAGTTTTTTGAGGCAAGATCTCACACTGAACTTGAAGCCCATAATTTTGTCTAGGTTGACTGACCAGTGAACCTCTGGGATTCACCTGCCTCTGTCCTCCAACAGTGAGGTTACAGGCACGTGCAGCCATGCCTGGCTTTATGTGGGTGNTGAGGATTGAACTCAGGTCCTCTTACATTCATGACAAATGCTCTTAATTCATGAATCATCTTAGCAACGTGTGGTCTTGCTCTTCATCCTCCTGTCTCCACATCCGAGTTCTGGAATAACTACAGAAATGAGCCACTCCAAACAAGCTTTCCCTCAAACTATCTGCTTTACTATGGGAGTTGTCACAGGTCTGTATTATTTTATAATTGGAAAGATAAAAATAAGAACGTAACATGTGGCTGTCCAATGATCCAGAGACAAAGACTAGCCCAGAGGGATGTGTATCGTGACAGACGCTGTAAATCTACAGCTGTAAACAAACTTTGGAAGGATGCAGCAAGCAAGATGATACTGACAATTGGCCTTAAGGTCTAACTTCTGACAGTAATTAGGATCAGGATCAATTGCTGTTAGACAACTGCTAATTCATGGCTATAAAACTCCATTCTTGGTGTAGAAGGTTTATTGGGCACCCCCCAAAATTAAGTCATTATATACAAATATGAGTGAAGTCAGAACACTTCCCGGTTTGCCCTGCAACCCCCGCCCCCCACTAATTAAGGAAGAACAAAGGTGCAGACTCTAGACAACCTCAGGCTCTAACTGCTCATCACCAGCCACCAAAGTCATAGTGACAACCAGATCATAATGACTGTTGTGAAACCAATTCTTGCCACCAGCATTATCATCACTTCCACTACCACTGCCTCCCTTGTCACCGTCAAAGCCACCAACGACTGCAGTCACTGTCATCACCACTGCATCACTACCACCATCACCATCATCACTACCACCAACACCATCATCACTACCACCAACACCATCATCACTACCACCATCACCATCATCACTACCA
>LZPO01017354.1:49912-66064 GCA_001675575.1 Neotoma lepida | reverse complement strand
GACTTCTTGCTCTCTTGCCTCCTGTGTGGTGCCTGAACACCAGGATGAGGGAAGATGGGACTGAGTGGGGCAATGTCAGGACCATGGTCCAGCACCGGCTAGCTAGACAGTAAACACAATGTACATACACTGCCTTCCATGGTGATGGTAACGAACTTCTCGGAACCCAGAGAGGAAGAACACGTTTCTGTTCTCCTGTCTCATGTCACTCAGGAGTCACTCCTGAGAACCAGCACCAAAGGCTTCATCTGCATGACAAGAATGAATCCTGAGCTATGCCTTACAAACTGCACACAACCTCCATCACGCTGCATGAGGATAACAGGGAACACCTCCATGTGCTATCAACTTGAAGAAATGCAGGAAAACACACTGAATAGGATAGATGCCAATAAAAACAGACGGGCACACTAGGAATGTGTTGTCTTGTTGCAAGAAGGAAATAAAACCACACGGTTATTTCAAAGAACATACTTAGAAGCATGTTTTGTAGCTTGGGTAATACATGAAGGAAGCTTGAGCCCAGTCTTACTAGAGCAGAAGGCTGGGGCACAGCCAGCTGGCTTCGAGTGGAAGGCTTGTGTGCTGCAGAGGCCTACTGTGGCCTGCTCTGCTCTCTAGTGTTGTGATAAACACCAGACCAAAAGCAACTTAGGAAGAAGGGGTTTATTTCAGCTTACATCCATCATGAAGGGAAATCAGGGCAGGAACTCAAGTCAGGAACTGGAGGCAGGAACTGAGGCAGAGGCCATGGAGGAGTGCTGCTTACTGACTTGCTCCCCATGGCCTGCCCAGCTACCTTTCTTATACAACCTAGGACAACCTGCCAAGGGATAGTAATGCCCATGGTGGGCTGGGGCCTCTCACATCAATCATTAATCAAGAAAAAAAAAATGCCCTGACAGAGTTGCCTACAGGCCAATCTGAAGAAGTCATTTTCTCAACTGAGGTTTCCCCTTCCCAGATGACTCTAAGCTTGTGACAAGTTGACAAGAACTAACCAGGACACAGGAGAGATATAAGGTCTTCACAGCACCCCAACAACGGGAAGCACTCACCCAGGATCTATGCATCTTATGTGAGGGTCTGGATTTTAAACTAAGACCCACTTGCTCACCAGCCATCCCACATGGAAAACGAGAGGCTTCCCCGCCCCCATGCTGTAGGATTAAATAACAACAAGTGTAGTCTTCAGTGCCCCAACATTTCTTAAGTGTGTCTCAGGACACAGCTCCTGGGGACTGAAGGAGCCAAAATGGAGGGCATGGCCTCTTCACAGGGCTTAAGTCTGATGACTTAAGATTTCAGAAGGTAAGTAGACTGTACTATTCTCAAGAAACTTTTCATTTCAGGTCTTGCTGGAGTTTGTGTCTGGCTTATATCACCGAAAGCCGTATTACAGAGAAGTAATACACTAGAAATCAACTTAGCATATCCATGAAGGCCTGGGGAGATGCCCTTCTTCCTTCAAGAGCTGGTATTTGCCAAGAAGCACAAGGCTAGTCTATTCCTTCAGATTATCTTTCCTTTCTTTTTTAAAATGTTGTTTGAGTCAAGCTCTCATACAGTTCAAGGTTGGCCTTGAACTTCTTATGTAGCTGAGGATGACCCTGAACTCCTGGTCCCCACACCTCTCTCCCCTAAATGCTGGGACTACAGATTGTACCACTATCTCCAGCTATTCTTAGATTTTCAATCTCATAAATGCACGAGACTGACTGTGCCACATACATAACACAAGGCTGTCTACAAAGAGTGACTGTCACCCACACTGTGTGTTCCAATGTGAGAATCACAGATCACTGTACCCCTCCTCTAAAAGGGCCAGGTATTAACTATATGCCTGTCAACGGTTGGCATACTTTACAGTCCCCAGTTGCCTTTCAGTGATGTACTCCCTGTATTTGCTAACATGATTCTCAGCTGAACTTATTTTCAGGCTATACATACTGAGAGTAGGGGCCTTAAGAGAGAGGAACCACCTCTTCAGGGAAGCANCCTGTCTGCTCACATTTTTTGGTCTACTGTGTCACAGGTACATGGCCTCAGACTGGGATACTGTGGGAAATGTGTGAGGCGTCCTAAAAAGAATCAGCTGATGCTATTTTAGTGTACACCCATCCACAAACTTTTCCTGGCCAGTAAGATCTGTTATGCACACTTGGAGAAACCCGGCTAGCTACCTCACCAGGAAATGGAGCAGGGCTCCTGGCTGAGGCTCCCAGCCACCCCTGAAAGCATCTTCCCGTCATCGCTGGTGCTGCTGCCTTGTGCCCTGACCTTATATGGCCACCTGCCTGTCTACACAGGCTGGACCGTCCAGGGAATGAGTAACAGCTGTGAGCAGACTCACTGGTACCTGAATGATAATAGAAAAATCTAGATAATTTGTAATGCTAGCTGACTTACAATTCAAAGCTGACATCACCGGAGACATTCAGAGGCCAAGCATTTTCCAAAGCCAGGGCAAAGAGAAAAGATAAAACCCTTACAACAGGACATATAGCAGCAGAAGAGAAATTTCTTCTTCAATAGTCGAAGGGATTGCAGAGAGTAATGTCTTAATTGTCCATGAAACAAGATAACCTTGTGGAATGATTTTCATCATCTGAGTTCTGAGACAGGCAATGACTGGCAGAAGATGCTCACCACTTTTCCATTTGTTGGAAATCTCTGACCTCATTTCCCATGCTCCAAAAAATTATCCCATGTGGAATAAAATTACTTAAAAACTTTTCTGCACTCTTGTCTTCTGTTTGAAATTGTTTTGAGTGATAACATGTATTCTTTGCACGACCCCTTGTATGGGGTGGTTCTTTGTANCACTTTCTTAAAACTACACAACTTTCTGATTTCTCATGTTGTTCGGACATCATAAATCCTGTGAGTGAGTACCAGAGTGTAGCTGCAGATCATGAAGAAGGCAGAGGGTAATGAAAAGGTTTTTATGCTGACCCCTTAAAGAATGGAGAAATAAGAGAGGCAGACATTCTTTAAAAACATGCCTCCTGTTATATCCCTAGAGAGGATAGTTACAACATTGAAATGAAGTATGGTGGTTGACCTTATCTATCAACCTGACAGGAGTTAGAATCACCGAGGAGACACATCTCTATGTGCATCTCTGAGGATGTTTCTGGGGAGCACATCCAGGGTGCTAGCTAGTTACCAGAGAAGGGGACCCTCAACTGAGAAGATGCCTCCATCAGATTAGCCCGTGGGCAAGACTATGAGGGCATTTTCTTGATTAATGATTGACGTGGGAAGACTCAGCCCACTGCTGGCAGTGTTACCCCTAGGCAGGTGGTCCTAGGTGGTACAAGAAAGGGAGTTGAGCAAGCCATGGGGAGTAAGCCCAGAAGGTGGTACTCCTCCATGGCCTCTGCTTTAATCCTACCTCTGTGTTCCTGTCCCGACTTCCTTGGATGATGAACTCTAAGATGTACATAAAATAAAGTCTCTCTTCGCAAGTTGCTTTTGGTCATCACAGCCATAGAAACCTAACTAGGATAGGAGACAACCGACCCTCAATGTGGTAGCAACACTATATGAGCTGGAATCCAAGGCCTAACAAAAAGGAGATATTGCCAGGCAGTGGTGGCCCAAGCCTTTAATCCCAGCACTCGGGAGGCAGAGGCAGGTGGATCTCTGTGAGTCTGAGACCAGCCTGGTCTACGAGTGAGTTCCAGGACAGCCAAGGCTACACAGAGAAGGAAGAAACTGAAGGGTGTAAAGATGGCTCAGTGGTTAAGAGCACTAGCTAGTCTTGCAGAAGACCAAAGCCTGTTTTCCAGTGTCCAAATGGTAGCAAGGAGGAGCCTCAATGGTCTCACATAGAGATGGGGGTGGGGTGGGAGTACACATACCTGGGATTTTTCTTCTGGTCTATTGCTACCTTGGGGGGGGTATGTTTGTTACATTTTTAAGACATGAATGTTTACAATTCATAGGGAGCCTACTCACAAGAGCTTCTGCAATTCCATACTACAGACAAAAAATAAAAGCCAGACTGATGTCAGGAACAGAGAGAATTGGGCAGTTCCACAAAAAGCTAAATAGAATTAGCACATCACTTGGCAATTCTGCTGCTAGGTATACAACTGTAAATCCTGAAACCAGTGATCCACAGGTGCCCATTCAGGGATGCTCATCACAGCATCACACACAACAGCCAAAAGTGGAAGCAACATGAGGCTCCATCAAAGGTGAGAAATGGACGCAACACAATCCTGAAACCGAATCCAACTCAAGATGTTCCAAGACGGAGATGTGGAAAAGAGGGAACAGGAGGGGCGGGTAAGAGTAAACAGAACTCATCACATACCTCTGTGACACTGTCAAAGCACTCAATACAAAGAGAAATGGCATACACATGTGACAACATCAAACACTATGTTAAGCCAAAGAAACCAGATTCAGAAAGACACACGTATGAGTCCCCTTTCAGGAAATATCTAAAACAGGTGATTCCCCCAAAGCAGTCAGTAGAGAAGGGGCTGCCCCAGCTGGAGGGCGGGGCAGGGAGGAGCTAAGGCTCAGAGTTACAGAGGTTCTGCCTGGGCTGATGGGGCACTTTGGAAGCAGGCACTGTGANGTTACAGTACTGTGAATGGGACCAGTGCCACTGAGTAAGTAGCCTCAGTGGCACACTGCATGTTCCACACTTTGCCATAAGCAACAGTCAACAAAAAGAAAAGGACCAAGACCGTAAAGGAGAAAAAAATAAGTTTATGGGGTATAGATGGAAAAAGGAAAAAAAGGAATGAGGAAAACTTAAGGAATGAGGAGAAACCAAAGAGGAATGAAAAAGCACTGTGCCCAGGGAACATGGGTCAGCTCTAAATAAGTCACTGGGCTCAAATGCTGGAGTCAGAGGATGTGGCCAGGCATGTGCCCTGAAGTCTGAGCCTGCCCAGGATGGTTTCCCAGGATCTGGTTAATCACTATAGCATGCTCGCGCTCTCGCGCTCTCGCGCTCTCGCGCTCTCGCGCTCTCTCTCTCTCTCTCTCTCTCTCTCTCTCTCTCAGCTAACAGCATCTCTGCAGACCTTGGGGGCGATAGAAAGTAACCCCATCAAGGTTCTACAATGCATTCATGGGTTCTGATAGGGAGGAGTATTCAAAGTATTTTTTTTAATACTTTGAAATGAAAGCAGGAATTAGATCTGGCCTAAAAATTAGTGCCTTTCAATTTGCCTTCAACTCTTCTGACAGAAGAGCCTGGAAGAGACCCCACCCCGAGCAAACTCACGGATATAGGAACTGTAACTCTCGTGCTGGAAGCAACCTAGTTACCTGTTAAAGAGACTGGAGCCAATCATGAAGAGATGGCTCCTGTCACATGGTGGTGGGGTAGGGGTGGGGACGTGGGGTTGGCTGTTTCCTCCCTTCCATGAATTGGCCCATGGCTGTTCCATGCCATTTCTTGACAAACATGGGTAAATCAACTCCATGTCCCATCCCTGAGCCTAGGATGGCAAAGGAAGAAAGCAGCTGGACACATCTATCTTCAGTCTTCCCCACCTGTCAGCAGGGACAACCAAATACACTCAGGCATTCAGGAAGACCTATAGCCACCACACCACAGTGGGGGCTTCCTGCAGCCAGGCGGGGCCTTTACACCAATCTTCTAGCTCAGATCACATCACTACAGTCCCTGAAAGACTAACATAATGCCAAGAGGAATCAGAAAATAGCTAACAGATCTCAAACTGCATGACTGGGTGGCGGGAATTCTGAGAGTGTCATAAGCTGTTCTGCTTTCACTTAGTAAACTGTTCCCTCGGGTCTACCAGCTCTCTAATTCTCTTTAATCCTGGGAATGGGATTTACCCACTGAGGTAAAATAACCCACATTTTGTCCATCTGCTGATACACAGTCACGGGTCAAATTACGTTTTTGAGAGGTTGGCTATTAACTTATTAAAATGGAGGAGAAACATCCTTTTGATCATCCTCTCCTTGGTATGAACTGAATCCACAAGAGTGCTAGGTAAGGCAAGATCTGAAGGGAAGGGGCAAACATTGGCCTTCCCAAGAAGGGAAGGTCACTGTGGAGGCAGCTGGAGGCAGTAAGCAGAGCACTGATGCGTTCCCGAGTGGATCTGAGGTACCGCTTGCTATGTCTGTGGCCTTGAGCAAGTTAGTTAAAGTTTACGGCCCTTGGTTTCCTCAGCTATAAAAACAGGCACAACGGTNCCTACCTCGTAGGCTCCCAGGGATTACGACAGGACACACAGTACNCATTTAACAGCAGTGCCCGGCACACAGCAAAGTTCAGCAACCATTTGCAACCTGAACGCTAACAGACTTCTCATTTGGTGACTGATTTTCTCTGTTAAAGAGGCATCAACGAATTGAAATTCTGATAGGGCATTATTTTGCTTTCTGGTGGTTTCTCTCAGGGCAGGGTTGGGAGCTGTGCCTAGAGGCTGAAGAGGGAAGCAGTTCTCACCTGCAGACATCATGAAAGGCCTAAATGAAAACCAAGTAAAAGAACAAAGCTTCCAATTTATCTCATTAGGAAGAGTCAAATCAAGTTATTGAGATACCCAGCGGAGCAGGCCAGGGCTCTTAGTTCACACATCAGCTTGGTGACTGGAGGCTCCCTGACACCATGCTTTTGGTGACTTCAGAATATTTTTCAGAATACACCACACTGATCACTTACTCTGTGGTGTCCAATTCTGTGGTTTCACATATAAAAAACATGAAAAGAAAGTTTGAATTCTGCTGCCTGACAGTTCTAGAATTATCCGTAAGCCAAGAAGTAGATGTAAGAATCTGACAGGAGGAAAGAAGCAAAATTCTTGGCGCCTCAGTCTCCTAGACATGTGGTGATTTGTTNAACTGCAAGGTCTCCAGACCAGGCAACATGGTGTACTTGTAGGAAAACCTTCCAAGCTTTCAAATATGCCTGGACCCCGAAATAAAGGCAGAAAGACCAGAATCCTTTGGGCAAAAAGCAGCAAAACTTGCTCAAACTAGCAAGGACAATTACTTCTGCCATCACTTAAAGGGTGGCCAATCCCAGCAAGGAGCACTTCTCCCATCTTCCCGCAGAGAAAAGCATCTTTGGGTTACTTTTAGGAGAAGGCAGACATTGATCCACACATCACCTCAAAGCTGGGACCTGTCTGAAGGCCTCAAAGACATGGCCATGTGATTCAACAGATCCAGCGTGCTCAACACGGATGCTTGGAGGCAAACTCGGTGAGGTGTCCCACATATTAGCAAACATTACATCATTAAGCAGAAATTAGACGGAAACCAAGGGAGCCTAAAAATTGACTAGGAGTTCGGATGCTCTAAATGGCTAATATGGCCATTTTTCACCTGAAGCCCTCTCCAAATGCAGTTTTGCTATTAAGCAAAACCCAAAGAAAGGTAATCAATTCCAACTAAAAAGCACTTATCCTGAAGACGGTGTGCGCAAGGCACTTCAAACTCCTGGCTGCCTGCCAAAGCCAGACAACAGCCATCAATGTTCCTGCCTATCCGAGGAGCACAGGGGCCATGCATAATTGACTAGAAGATGGGCTAAAACTGTGCCCAATCAGTGTGTGATCAAAAACGCGTGGAATATTCAGCGCCACTTGATTACACGAGCCTCCGTCCTTTCACTCTCCTCGCGAAATCTCTTCAAGGTCCACAGTGCTGTAATAAGATCATTACTGTCAAGCGGTACGAATCGTGGGCAATGAGTCTTGGGATGGGGAGTCATACTTCACAAGCTCCCCTGGTTTCTCTCTCTCTCTCTCTCTTTTTGTATTTTACTGCATGCAGAGGCAGCAGGGCGACAAGGTGGCAGATAATGATCATATCACTGTGTGGTAACTAGAAAGGCACTTTTAAGAAAAAGCCGAGAGAAATCAGCTTAAGAGAAACTAAAACATTTCCCTTTGCTTTTTCCCCCCTTAAAAAATTAAATAGAATTAAACTGTGTGCAGTAGGCGCGCTCTTCATGAACTCTGATATAAAGTCATTGCATGTAACCATTTGATAGATTTTCATATTGCACAAAGCCCATTACCCCACAGACAAATGGCCAATTTTCTCCATCTCCTGCATACTGAAGAAGCCCCAGTGAAGTTGTGTGTGTGCATGGCAATGCCTCCTGCTGAAGTTTCCACTGTCTTCCCTTCTTTCATGGGAGATACGTCCATGGCGTCATACCTGGTGCTTATTATTTGAGAAAAGGGTATAGTTGAAAGGCAGGAAGATAGTTGTGAAGATTGCCAAACAAACCTACAGTTCACCCTGAATCATGCCTTCTCTAGAGGACAAGTAAGACATCTCAGTAACACAAGAGGTCATCATGATCAGACCTAGAGCTAGGGCACACAGGTCTTTGATCTATACCTGAATCAGCAAAGCAGGANTCCTATGAATGACAGAGGGCTCAACCAATCACTCCACGCCACCTGCTAACTTCAAACTGTCCTTGATTGCTCACTCCCTTCATCCAGAACAACAAAAAGAACAAGAATCCCAAACACAAAACTGATTATGTTTCTGAAGAAACTGCGAGAGAGACTGCCCCCATAAGTCAGTTGGTGTCTAATCCTGTAGGTTCTAACTGCCTGAAAAGTAGTTGAGCAGTGAACTGGGCCTTTACTTTGACCACATCAAAGAGGGCAAACACATACAAGAAAACAAAATGTTTGCAAACGAGCCAGGAAGAGATCCAGTTTGGGAAGGATTGTTTCCTAGTCTTAAGAGCAAGCCAAGAGCAGACAGGGCAGGGCCCTGCTGAGTTCGGCTGTGCTGCAAAGAAGCCCAGGTAGACGGGGGAAGGGTACCTCTAGGGCAGAGGTTCTCAACCTATAGGTTTCGACCTCTTTGGGGTTCAAATGACCCTTTCATAGGGGTTGCCTAAGACCACTGGATATTTACATTAAGATTCATAACAGTAGTAAAATTATAATTATGAAGCAGCAATGAAAATAATTTTATGGTTGGGGTCACCACAACATGACAAACTGTATTAAAGGGTCATAGCATTAGGAAGGTTGAGAACCACTGCTCTAGGGTCTATGCCCAAGAGAATAAGCAGGTACAAAGCCAAACATACACTACTCTGACCCAGAAGCCTAACAAAGCCTCTGACCTCAGCCCCCATCTGTGTCTGGGACATAGCACTGCTCTTCTGAACCTTTGTAAAACAGAAGAACCCCCTATCCCTGACTACCCACAGGAATGACATGGTAGCCCTGTTGTGGTTTTGTTGGTGTCTGAGGATGTATCTTGACAATGGATCCCATGATATGGGAGGGGATCNTCACGATTTGTTCAAAAGTTGCTGGCTTATGAAGCAAGGCAAGATGAGGTGCAGAACATAGGTGATGACTGGGGGGGGGNGGGGAGAAAGCAGGAAGCAGAGGGGTACCATGAGAACCAGCGCTCCCTCTCTCCTAGATGTGACCATGGTCTCAGGGTTACAACTTCATCACTGAGTTAAGTGACAGCCACAGTACCTGAGGACTTCAAGGGAGATCCTGACTGTGGAATGCTATCAGACCCAGGAGCTCCCAGCTAGACAGAGGAAAATGTGTTATCCCGGGTTCTTTAGAAGAATGCTGGGCTGATAGAGGCCCTCAGGCAGGAAGAGCACCTCCAAGTATAGTCGAACAGTTAGGTGTGGAGGCTTGTTGCATACGTGGATTCCAAAGTGGAGTCTTGCAACTTGTGTTTGGCAAGGGTGAGTTTATTCTCCTGTATGGCTGGGGACAGGGAGCTTGAACGGACCACTTGTCCTGTCACAGGGCAGTCTCCTCAGGACACTGAAAGGGCTCTAAGCCACTTCCGAGGACTGGTCTCAATTTCACTTAACAGAATTCCCCTACATTTGTGCCTCAGGAGGGTAGACATTCCATGCTCTTTCAAAGGCAATGGGGATACTGTGTCCCTTTGTGGAGTCTCCTGGGCAACCAGGATGTTATCAGTAGCACAGCACCAGCCATTGCCTTCTACTGTCTCCATCAGTGTTCCCCTGCTCATCTAGTTTTCCGCTCAGTATCAAGCACAGCACTTGGCATCCAGTAGGTGCTCAATGCACTTTCATGGTCCTGAAGCTAACCCCGTTAGTTTGTGTGGACTTACAAAGGACCACAAATCCTCTCCTATTTGCAGGTTTGTCATGGTGGGAATCCTCTGTTCTGGCTTCCCCTGCTGTAATCGACTCATCTTTGTTTACTTCCAACCTGCTGACTTCCACAAAGGATCTGAGAGCACTTAGAGCTTGTGTGTGTTTGTGATGGCCGGACTGTACCCCGCAGGATGGCTTTTGAGTCAACTGTGTCCAACGTACAATGTCAATGTCTAGAGCAAGCTCAGCCCTACTCAGTTTCAGCAGGTTTGTTCTCTGGGAAGCTGGAGTGACTGTCCGAAGGACTCTCTTTGAAAAGCCAAGCCGGTGTGTGGGTAGCGAGTCCATCAGGACCTGTGGTGTCTCCTAGAACCCACAGCTTAAGGGCTGTCTCTTATACACATCTAGATGTGTATAAGAGACAGTAATCAATTTGTATAAATTAACATTTCAATGTTCAGAGAACTCTGTTGTATTTGTAGACATTTACTCTTTCCAAGTCAAAAAGTAGTTATTTCAAAGTCCTCTGTTTGTAACCCCTCCCCCCTCCCCCACCACTAACAGGGAACATTCTGGGTTTTAGGTGTGAAAATGACTACTGATCATGCAATCTCCATGCTGTTGACCATGGAGACATTACAATACTTTTCTTTTCAGGGCAGTTGCCCAAATTAGAGCAAGGAGACATATAGAAGGCTGGTGAAATGTTCACAAGGGTGAGATAAAGGAAACAGAGTGACAAACGACAGCATGAAAGACCTGCATGGTCATCTCTCATAAATATCCCACCCCTTCCCCTCCTGGCACTTCTAAATAGCACAAAATGAAGTANGAAAGCGCATGTAGAGTGGGATCGCATCCTATGCACAACAGGGCTTGAGCTCTGACTTCTGTCAGTATGCCATGCACATCACTGTAATAAGACACCCACAAGCTTGTCACACTCTCCTAACAGAAGAAACATAGTCACTACCTAATGATAGGCAGGACCCCCAGCTCACNCCTGATACAAAGAGAGCATGGCAATCAACACAGTCAAATGACAAGACATGACCTAAGAGCTGTGTGTGCCTAAAGGCTACTTGCTAATAATCCTAAAGAGGGAGAGTATGCATGCTGCTCATGTGTAATTCTTCATCTTCTCTGCAAAGTGCCTTCCAAGGCATCAACTGACACCTACCCCAAGACGACCAAGCTGAAGTATGCAGGAAAAAGTGATTTCTTTCCAAGAATCACTGTGTACTAAATACAAACCTAAGCTCTACATAGGTCAGATGAACTTTCCCTCACACTTATCTTGGGCACGTGGCTATGCCTNTGAAGGTCCACACCTTCCTTGAGTGTTCCTCTGCCACCTTAGGGACGTACCATTTATAGTACATGTTTGTGACATATTAAGGCTCTGAACTCCCTGGGGGAGAAAGCAGACTTTAATTTTAATTGCCAGTATCTCCAATGGTGCCAAATTCATAGTATTTCCCCATTGTGGTTGCTTAGTATTAGATGGGGGAAAAAAAAGAGACACGATTCATAATTTCAGGGTCTTCTCTGAGTGAATGAAGAAAAACCAAGTTGAAGGTGACCTTTGCAACTATGGAGTTAATGGAATTTGTCAACATCTCGGGCCTCACCTCTGACTGCTCAGAGAGAACAGCTGGGATGAACAATTCATTTTTCTACTGTAACAGAGAGGCCTGTGGGTGACTTACCTTGTCTAGGCTAATCCTTTAATAGCCATTCAGGATCAACCACTCAATGGTTCAGTAAAGACCCAGAAAGCACCGA
Organism: Neotoma lepida; assembly: GCA_001675575.1. NCBI lineage: Eukaryota > Metazoa > Chordata > Mammalia > Rodentia > Cricetidae > Neotoma > Neotoma lepida. The sequence continues at coordinate 54,192 of LZPO01017354.1, read as the reverse complement.
AGGAATGAGATGAGAGGGTGAAATATATTCCCGTTGAGGCCTTTTACACAAAGCACTGTGAACTTGGGGGAGGTGGGGAGCGCAACACCAGGAATTCCNCAGACCCTCTTGTATAATAAGAGTGGGGACATTGAGACAGGTCCTGCATTTTTAAAAAGGATCTTTGCCACACAACTTCTAGATGTTCAGACCTATATGAAAGCCAGTGTCTTTCTGTGGAATCTGAGAAATTCAAGGAGGCTTTTCAGTATGCTCCACTCCTAGAGTCAAAAGCCATTTCACAAACCTCAAAGCCTTGCTTTCTGCCTGGTGGAAAAAGTCTAAGGCAGAGAATCAAGAGACAGTTCTGTCACCTACCAGTGATCTGACCCTGGACAAGAAAGCCACTTAACCTCTCTCTACTTCAGCCTTTTCACTAGGGAAACAGGGAAATTAGCACTTGATGCAAACTTGGATGAACGCTGTAAAACTAACGAGGACCACTAGACTCGGGGCCACAGAGCAGGGCTCCCAGGCTGCAGCTTCCTTTCAGCAAGGATACATAACCTCACTGTTGGCCTACAGTTAAGAAGGAATACAGAAGGTGTCCAAATTCAAAGACAATGACCATAGTTAAGTCGTTAGAGGCTTAGAGAATTCTCAATGCCCCAAGCTTTCCCAGACACACACCTGTAAGCCGGGTCCTGGAACTCCAAAGATGGTACCAGCACTCTTTCAGAACCATAGTCCTCAACTGTGGCCTGACCAACCCTGCACCTCACTGCAGTGCTGGGGCCATTGCCTCTTAGCACTGACTGGCTCTCAGCTTCCTTCTGAGCCAAAGTCATCCAAAGGCTTCCAAGCAAGGAGGGTCCCACTGACACTACCTAGATTAGTCAGGGCCACCTAGCACTTGACAGTTATCTCCCATCAACTGCGCATGCCCTATGTCCTATATGACTATTCTCTAGGTTACCAGGGCTCCATGACAAGGCGCAGCTCTATTTCTACCCTTTCTAGGCTCCTCATTGGTCCATGANCACCAGATCTAAATGATACAGCCAATTTTCTCAGTCTATACAATCCTTCTCCACAAATATAACTCAGCTGAAGATCCAGACCACCACTGGTGTTCAGTGGTGGTGATGGTGCAGGGAACAGGACCATGTGAACATGAGTGGGAACAGGTGTTAAGGAGAGGGGACAGTGGCTTCCACTGTGCCACATGTGGTAAATGTCCTATATCCAATGCTTTAGTTAACAGGAAAAAAAAACTCTTAAGTTTTTTTGAACAAGAAATCATAGAGAAAAACTCATCTCAAAAGATCAGCCTGTATTTCCTCCTGGTAACTGAATCACTGGTAGGATGTTAACGCTCCCTGAGGAAGAGTGTCAGACTTGGGGTGCATGTGCGTGCGTGTGTACGCTGTGCTGTGTGTGTGAAGCTTTCACAGGTGCCGTGCAGGTGGTAAGAACAGATCCGAGCTGTGGCAGACTCCTGACATGTGGATACTGTGCGAGCCCGACAGCAGACAGCAGCACCTAGGCTCCTGGGATCCTGTCTGCTGGAGTGGCCATGCCCTTCACTGGCTGTGGTCTAGGGTATGGAGACATTTGGCCATGTGCCCATGTTTCTCAGGGATACATTGTGTTAAAGGAAATGACACGCAATGGGAGAGGGTGAGTCCACTGTCTTGACTTTGCCTTACCCATCTCCAAGCCTTCACAGANCAGGGTGGAGGATAGGGTGGGCACTACATGACCTCCATATCTGAGGATTCCTTTGATGCTCACAGTTACTTAAGAGCCTAGGGAGAGGCTTGATCTCCCAAAATCTACTGTTAATCACTTGATATGACTGCCAAATTACCATGTTGGAGCCCCAATACAAAGATTTTTTTAAGTTACAGTTTCCGCTTCTGTAATTTACTATGTTAATTTGATTCACTTTATTATTAATTTTTAGGTTAGCATGCAATCAACAGGTTTCAACACAGCATCTGCACACATAGGTGTCAGTATTAAAATCATAACAGCTGTTCTAAAGTTTGGTAAGGCATCTTCTGTCACNTGGCATAGACTGCACTGGTGTTCATCCCCAAGAAAGACTTGAGTGCAAAGGAGCTAGAGTGGCTGTTTCTGTCACACTAAGGTGCCAGTCAGGCACTATTTCTTAAGTTGAAGCAACATAAATACTGACACAATCTTTCAGCCTGCATTTCTGATTGCAGAAATTGCAGAGGGAAACATCCCAGGAAGCCTGTGGAGCAGCTCTTGCCATACAGCTGGGGATGGCATCCAGGGACATGCAGGGAGTCCTGGGGCTCCATTCATAGACAGCCTACCCCTTAGCTCTCCGAGGCTTCTGGTCTGTGGCATATGTGGAAGTGAACTACGGGCTGCTCTCTTCAGGGCTGAGGCCCCGTGGAGAAGACATGTGGGACCATCAGCTTTGAGGCTCGGGCCTTTGGCTATTGGTACACTTATATTGAGGACAGGGTGGAGGAGATGAGGAGGCAGGTAAGCACTCCCTTGACTTCTGGCTACCATGCATGGCTACCATGCACCTGTCCCTCTGTGGAAGGCCACAGCATCCGCCAGAGACACTTCCCTCCCTTCCCCTCACTTGCTCTCCAGGTCCTCTCTGTCATGTCTCCAGAGTCCCTTCGGTAAATCTGTACTGACCAGTCTGAGCACACGACCAGCTTTCCCCCTACAGTTCTGACTGAATTAGCTATCAATAGGATTTTATCTTTTTTATACTCTTAAAATGTTTGATTGTAGTTGTTTATTACCATCATGGAAAGCAGAAAGCAGAGAGATGCTTTCTGTAGCCCAGCTTCTTACACAGTGGATCCATGATCCCAGACAATGGCCTACTCTGGATTGCAGTGTTTACACTGTACTCTTATAAAAATGTAACAGACATACAGAAAACAGAGATTTAGTGTTTTCCTACAGCCATTCCTCAGAGTGTCAGTATCAAATTAGTCTATGAAATGCACTGTCAGAATGCTTGGGTTTTTAGACTACCATTGCAGTTGCTGACTTGACTTTCATTAAAAATAAAATCATTAAATGCATTTTGGCTTGGGGTTGGGATAAAGTTTCCAACAATTTCGGAAATGGCTCTACACATACTGTACTATNTTGTAGTATGTATTTCTGCAAAGTGGCATTCCCAGCCCTGTTGATTATAAAATCAAAACATCTATCAAGTCTGAAAAATGTTGAAGATGCTCTACATCTTGTGGTATCTGATATCCAGCCAAGATTTAATTCTTTATGCAAAAATAAAGAAGCATCCATCTCATGGGCATGCAGATGTGCTTTTGTCTCCTAAAAATGCTGTTTTTAATTTGTGTGTGCATGCCTGTGTGTGCATGCTATGTATATGCCAGTGCCCTTGGAGCTGGTGTTGTGGGGTGGTTGTTAGTCATCTAACATGGGTGCTGGGAACAGAACTCTGGTCCTGTAGAAGAGCAGCAAGTACTCTTGGCAACTGGGCTATCTCTTCAGCCCCATTTTTGCCTTTAATAAATGATAAAAATTATACATATGCAAAAGAATCATTTTAAAATACATTAATCATTATTATTTATAAATCTGAATACATATTTTATATATCTTTATACCTGGGGCTGCAGAAACCTTTTTCAGGTAGAAATGAGTCACAGAAAAGGTTCAGAAGCCTTGTGCTGTGGCACTGTATATATCTCAGATGGCAGGGATAAAACAGGAGGCCACGAACAGAGGGCACCTGAGGAACCAGCAGTCAGCACTGCACAGGAGTGAGAAAATGAAAACACATTTTTTTTCTTCTTAAATTTTTAAAAGTTTCTTTTTATTTTATGTACATTTATGTTTTCTTGCATGAATGTCTGTGTGAGGTGTTTGGGTCCCCTGGAACTCGAGTTACAGGTGGTTGTGAGCTGCCAAGTGGGTGCTGGAAATTGAACCTGAGTCTTCTGTAAGCGCAGCCAGTGCTCTTACCTGTTGAGCCATCTCTCCAGCCCCCAGAAACATAGTCTCACAACCAAACAGCATTGTTAACAGAAGAGCTTACACAACTGGCTTTAATTCTGAGGGCAACATTGCTTGTTAGACTTCACACAATTGTTATCTAAGGAATAGAGAGTCCTATGGACCACAAACGGTGCTTCAATGGTAGAATAGCAGCACACAATCTGACTTTAGAAGTACGCACTGTGTGATGATGTACAGATCCTATACTCAGGAGGCTGAGGCAGGAGGATTATGAGCTTGAGGCTAGCTGAGGCTCCATAGTGAGACCCAGACTC
>LZPO01017354.1:0-34578 GCA_001675575.1 Neotoma lepida | reverse complement strand
AAGGAAGGAAGGAAGGAAGGAAGGAAGGGAGGGAGGGAGGGAGGGAGGGAGGGAGGGAGGGAGGGAGGAAGGAAGATCCATCAAAGTGTTCCAAGAACCAGGGTCAGATTTCTTGGGATTTAAAGCATTTTCTTCATCATGGCTAAAATTTTGTCAATACACTTCAGTCAGACCTGATGGCTGATCTTTGGGAAAATTGCTTTAAAAATCAAACAAAAAGATAAGATTGTGTTCCAAAACATAATAACTGACATATCCTCCTTTTTCCTTAAGCAGAAGGCCCAGCCCGCTGTGGCTGGCAGCAGGGTCAGGAGTGCGTGCAGCAGAGGTGGGGTCTCCATCAAAGCACACCTCATTCCCATTCCTCTCCCCCACGGCTGCCTTTGATCCCCCAGGGTGAGGTTGAAAGCAGCGACTACCTGAAGCCTCCCCAGCCTAGGAGGACCCCCCTTTCTACCTGCTTGCACACACTGCACTGTGTTTCTGACTGTAGCCCTATTCCTAGGATGCACTACCCTCCTCTGCTCCCAAACCTGCACAAGGCTCATTTTCTCTCTCACTATCCACACCTGCCTACACACCTGGGATACCCTCGAGCTGGGCCCTCCTAGGGTCCTGCTGATTGGCAGCTTGAGTGTCTTGATGAGCAGGAGGAACCTCAGTTACCACCAGGTGAGAAAGCTTTCCCCAGGTTAGTAACCTGGGCCAGGTACCAGGGGTTTTTCACTACAGATTCATCCAGGTGCACCAGGACTCCAAACCAGACCAGACACAGCTGGCCACCATATCTTCTGAGTTCTCAAACTCCAGCACAGACCTTCATCGAGATAGTTAATATTGTCCAGTTGACACAATTGAGCATCACCCAGGAGACACCTCTGGGCACATCTGCAATACTGTTTCTAGATCAGGCAGAGGTGGGAAGAGACACCCTAAATGTGGACATCATCATTCCATGAGTTGAGGCTCCTGGACTGAGTCAGAAGTAACCAAGCAGCATTCATCTCTGCTCCCTCACTGCAGATGCAATGTGACCAGCTGCCCCCCACTCCTGCCACCTTATCTTCCCCCAAATGATGGCCCATACCTCCAAACCGTGAGCCAGAATAAGCCTTTTCTTCCCTAAGTTGCTTTTGTCTGTATTGGATCACAGCAGTGTGACAAGTGATTGATGTATTCACACAGCCAGGTAGGCTCCTACTAGCAAAAGACCTCACTTTCCCAGGCAACAGCCTCAAGGCTATTTTTAGTGTCTCCCCAGTTGGATCATAGCTACAGAACGGGAGGCAAAAGGTGTACATTCTTCCGTCCAATTCCTCACCCTCTGTGGCAGCAGGGACTGAACCCAGGGCCTCATCCACATGGGGCAAGTGCTCTCACCGAGCTACATCCTCAGCCCTTCAAGTGGGCTTTCTAGTTCCAGATCCCAGGACACCCTCTTCTGGGCAAACACCTCATCTTTTCTCTTTCCCAGTAGAACTTTCCACTCTTCAGACACAAGAGACCCTGAACCCTGGCACTGTGGTTGTCAAGGAAAGCAATGAGCAATCCATACACCAGGGACAAGCAGCGGGCAGCTTTGGCTGGTTCTGCTAGGGGGATTTAGGCCACTGGAATAGTTTGTTATAGTTGGTTCTTACTTTATGAGTAGCAGAGGAAAGGAAAAAACAAAACAAATTGCTGATAGTGCAAAGAATGCATGGCTCACAGGCTTTGCATGAAAAGTGGGCACCTGGGTGTAACCCGCTGGGCATGCTTAACCTCGAATCATGGGGATTCCAGCTGTCTCTGCTCACCTGTCAAGAATAAGAACTGGGGGTTAGGGGCATAGCTGGAGAGGAGGCACGGTTGAACGTTTCACCGTATGCCGTACTGTCAGTGTTTGTGATCACCCACTTTGCTGTGCTATGGCTACACTTCTTACAGACTATACTTTAATACATGTTTCTTGGGAAAAATATCAATGACACCATCTATGGAAGTAAGAGCTTGCTTATAACTGAAGACACATCTGAGCACTTGCAGAAACAAACCTCTGGACTCCAGCCAGCTAACATGCTGGAGAAGGTCCTGGGGGCTGCAGTCCTAGCTTGGGGAGTCAGGGTGAAGCTGGGGGGCGTGGCTGGGGGGGGAGTGATGCTTACTTCATCTGTTGCCATTAATACAAAGTTTGCCGTCACACGAAGGGCCAACAGCTGGTTTAAAGTTGAGTGTCTAGTTTTGAGAAATTAAGCTTAACTTTTTGATGCTTATAAAGGAATTCTGTTCCTTCTGTAGGAAATACTTCTCAAGTGCTATGCTAACCTAGGCTATGTGCAGAATCCAGAAAAGGATTCAGAAACAGTAAAACAAAAACAAAAACAAAAACAACATAGTATGCCCACCTAGAAAAGCTAACCCAGAACACTGTTATCATGATGAATGCTTTGGACAGCTGTTCACATTGGTACCAAATTCTTGGAACTGTAAGCGGCTGTGAGAATCATGGGAGTATGCTTTTATTAAGCCCTCTCCCACTCTGTCTTTGAAATGGCATTATGATTATTTTTCTGCAAGTTAAGTGCGTGTGTTAAGAGATTGAAATAGACACAGAAACACGTCCCTGCAACTGCAGTAAGATTTTAAAGTCCCCACTGTAGAAATAATGTTTCAATTAAAATAGCATTTATAACTAAATATGTTTAAATGTTTCTTCATAAAAAAGCTAAAACTTAACTCATTTTAAATAACCATCTGCTTCTGCAATATAAAATTTTTAGTATCATTGTGTAATTAATATTAATAACACTTGCTGTTAATAATCTTATCTGTCAGATAATCAGGCAGAGAGTTAACATAAGATACATCCGTTGACCGAAGTTTAAGGATGCAAAGCTACAGACTATAAGCATGAATGGAGAGATGGACCTGAGGCTGGCCCCAGCAGACACACAGCCATCCTCTGCCTCTGTGAGTCCATGTCCTCCTCCCAGCCCTCTTAGGAGGGTTTTCTAACTGCTTTTTCTCATGGCTCACTTCTATTCATTTTTCTTCATGCCTTGTTTTCTTAAATGCCCTACACATTTACAACTCTAACATAGGAAGCAAGGAGAGGCTGAAAACCATCTGATTTTACCAAGGGCTGTAGTGATAGCTCAATCGGTAAAGTGTTTGCCACGCAAGGATGAAAGCCCGAGTTTAATTTTCAGAACCCAAGATAAAAAAAAAAAAAAGTCTAAGTGTGGTGGTGTGCACTTGAAATTCCAGAATTTGGGGCTGGAGAGATGGCTCAGTAGTTAAGAGCACTAGTCAGTCTTCCAGAGGACACAGGTTCAATTCCCAGCAACCACACAACAGCTCACAACTGTCTTTAATTCCAATCCCAAGGGATCCAACAACCTCCTCTGGCCTCTGTGGGTACCAGGCACACACATGGTGTACACCCAAGGCAAAACACACATAAACAAACAAACAAACAAAGTTCTAGCACTGGGAGTGTGGTGGTTTGAGTAAGATATCCCTGCTTTGAGATTTCAAAGGCCACAGACAGGCCACTACCAGTCACTCTGTGCTTCCTGTTTGCAGTTCAGAGATATGAGCTCTCAGTTGTTTGTTCCTGCCACCTGCTACCTCCGCCTGCCATCCTGGACTGTTACCACTCCAGAGCTGTAAGCCAAATAAACCCTTTCTTCTATAAGACGCCAGGGTTGGGGTGTTTCATCTCAGCAATAGAAGAGTAACTAAGACCGGAGGGTAGAGACAGGTTGGCTGGCCAGCCTAGCCAAACTGGGACATGCCACGCAAAAGTCAGAGATCTCCTTCNCAAAATACAATGTGGACAGTGTCCCAAGGAACAACACGTGAGGTTGGCCCCCTGGCCTACACACACACACAGACACACACACACACGCACGCACGCACGCACATGCACTCGCAAGACCTAACTTTAGGCCAACAGCTGATGACTGCAGGGGATGGTAGGATTACAGTTTTTCACATGGGTGGATTCCCAGACTGAGTTTCTGACCAAACCCCAGAATTTCCAAGTGTGTATCTTCCAGGCCTAAGAGTGGCATCTGACCATGGCACAAAGTCTTGTCAGGTATACATGGAAGTCGTCTTTGAAGTTGAAGAAATAACACATGCACTCAACGTGTCATTTATGCTTTCCCACCAAACTATAATGGAGGCTGATGTCGTCACCCTTAAACTAGAGTCAAACAAAACCCAAACACTTCTAAGTGAAAATATAAGGGTCCAAAACAACAACAACAAACCCAGCTAAATAATTTTAAAAGTTTTGGAGTTAAGCTTTAGGAACTGAAGCAACTGAAATACAGTTCTGTGTTAGAGCAGTGAAAAATGGCCCCTGTGTTGGCAAATTTTGTGTCAATCTGACACAAGCCAGAGTCATTTGAGAAGAGGGAGCTTTAACTGAGAAAATGCCTCCCTAAGATCAGGCTGTATGCAAGCCTGTAGAGCATTTTCCTAGTGGTTGATATGGATGGGCCCCGCCCATTGTGGGTGGTATCAACATGGGCTGGTGGTCCTGGGTTCTATGAGAAAGCAGGCTGAGCAAGCCATGAGGAACAAGCCAGTAAGCAGCACCCCTTCATGGCCTCAGCATCAGCTCCTGCCTCCAGGTTCCTGCCCTGTTTGAGTTCCTGTTCTGACTTCCTTTGGTGATGAACAGTGATGAAGAGGTAAGTGTAAGCCTAATAAACCCTTTCAGCCCCAAGTTGCTTTGGTTGCTTTGCAAGATAGCTCCTAAATCAGGGACCGAGGAACACAAGTTATGTGATGTTGGTACTGGACCTACAGTCCCAGGAAGATGATGGGAGATGAGGCAAACTGCCCTGCTGTTCTTGCCCTGGGTTGTCACTCCTCAAATGATAACTCATGTGGATTCTGACTGATTTAAAAATCCCAACACTGTCTCCCTGGAGCTAAATGGGCACATTACTGCCATGTCAGGACACTGTTTTGGAGCCTTTCTGTGTCTCACCTCCACCTGCTACCTTGATGTCCACCCACTGAGCTCCAAGGATGCCTTGTGCCATGTCTCAGTCACCACATGCCAGCCCCTTCTGTATATACCACATGCTCTCAGCTTAAAGAGGTCTTAACAGCACTGAGATCCATGTGCTATATCTCTCTTCTTGAGGACCACTACCAGTGTGTGTCAGGGCCCCACTGTGCATGATGAAGTGCTTACTGCTATAATCTTCCCTTGGTATCTGGAAGGGAATGGTGCCAGGATCCTCTGGGATACCCAAAACAGTGAATGCTCAAGTTCCTCTGGTCAGTAAAAGCATGCTTAGTAACCGGCGCAGGAAAGCGTGCAGGACGGCCTGGTCATGAAGACGTCTCTGATCCTCCTCTCACTTTCTCTCCACTTGACAAATACATTTCAATTTGTCTCCTCATTGATTATCTGTCGCTCTCCATCCTGGAGAGACTCTGGAATTGTGTGGCTCCTACTCCACTCCCAGGCCCAGGGTGGTGGGGTGGTACAGGAAACAGTCAACAAGCACTCGTGGGACAAATGGCATTAGCTACTAAGTTAGGTGAAGGTGGTGAAATCCTTGTCATCTACAGATCTCTACTGAACTTGCCTCTGATTTTCCTCATGACTCAGTGTCTCAGTCTCTTTTCTTGTTGCTGTGGTAACATATTCTGATAAAACAACTCAGGGGACAAAGGTTTATTTGGGCTCAGTCGCAGTCCATCGATGGAAGGAAGTCATAGCTGTAAGATGGAGATGGATGGTCACATTGCAGCCTCAGTCAGAGGACTGCTGGTGCTCAGCTGGCATTCTCGACACCGAGAATGTAGCTGTAGTGTAGCTCGAGTGGCTACACGTTTGAAATCACTGGGGAACACTGCAATGCTCTGGTTCTATCAACCCACATGGGTCACATCTCCAGTTGTTGTCTCATAAATTGCTANTTATATATTTAGAGATAGGGCCTCACTTTGTGGTTCAGGATGGCCTGGAACTCACTATGTAGCCCATGTAGGCCTTAAACTCTTGGCAATCTTCCTGTCTCTGTCTTCCAAGTGCTCCATTATAGGCATGACCCAGAAGACTTAAGGGTTTTTTTTAACAGTATCCAAGAGGGCAGTATGCAGGGAGGCTGAGAGCCANTGTGTAGAACAGGAAGGCTGGAGCTCCTGAGGTAAGGATTAAGTTGTAGCTACCACGTAACCCCTAGCCTCCATCTTCTACCATCCTATCAACAACAGAAGATACTTTCTGAGCCTGTTCTGCCTCCCACCATCTGCTTTCTTGTCTCAATACACCCCAATTTGCCAAAAATCTTCCTGGAAATGTAACTCCACAAAGGAGCCCAGGGGGCCTGGGATCACCCTGCGGACAAGCTATGCTTAACTCTTGCTCCTGCCAGTGCTTGGTTGCCCCCTTTCCCGCCATTTGTACAAGAGCCTTGTTGAACCTGAATTCAGGCCCTCAGCGCTAACTTCTGATTCATCTTCAGTTCAAGCCTGGAGACTGATTGGGTAATAGTCAAGGCCCATCTCCTCTGCTCTTTGCAACAGTACCAACAGCCACAGACTGCCCAGGCAAGCCCTCTCCTTGCTGCAGGGTCTTCCCAACCCTTGATAGAGTGGTTTCCCCATCTCATACAGCACCCTTGGTGCAGACAAGCCCAGTGGCTAGGGGAACAGCTGAGGGATGGTTAACTCAGCATCTTTGCATTCAGCCTGATGTGCTCCCCATTAGTTAGGCTAGATGCCCTCTCCATGCATGTCTGCCTCTTTAAAGAGGCCTACATAGGCCCTCCTCTGTATCAGCTCCTGCCTCCAAGTTCCCACCCCATCTGTGTTCCTGCCTTGGCTTCCCTTAATGGACTGTGGCTCAGGATATGTAAGCCAAACAAACCCTTTCCTCCCCAAGTTGCTTTTGGTCGTGGTGTTTCATCACAGCGATAGGAACCCTGAGATAGACCTCGTCAAGCAGGAACTATTTAGTGAGTGTCAAGCTGTGTCCACTGGTAGTGGCAACTTGATTACCACTGAGCAGATGCCACCATTTCTGCTGGGGCAGCAGTGGGAGAAGCTGCGTAGAACTCAGACTGAGGAAAAGGCCCTGCAGTGACTCTCTCAAAGGAAGTTGGCTTCCACTTCCTTGGAGGAATTCTTACTGATTCCTGCGGAAGTGTGATAGCAGAACCTGGAAGGAATCAGAGACCTAAAGACTGTACACTGTCTCAGACCAGGCCAGGCCACTCCTGCTATGCGGTTCAGCTAACCCCTGCTCATGAAGCTCTTCCGTAGCGGGGTACTTATCTCTATCCCTGGTCATTATCCATCAGATCCCCCTTCTTGAACCACTGCTACTATCAACAATGTCTCCAGGTATCAATGACTATTGCCTAGGTGGCTAAAATCACCCCTGGTAGAGAACCAGTGGTCTAGAAGATTCTGAGCATGGGGGCTATAATGACCCATGCCACTGGCTATCTGTTTCAAACATTCCTAGACTTTTGTCTGGTGGTGTTAAGAGGCCTGCTGGCCTTCAGGCATGAAAGACACTGCTCCCTGTCCTGGCAGCTGAGGTGGCATGTGGCTGTCCTACTTCTCCTGGGTCAGCAGCTACTGCTGGAAATAGCTGAGAGCCAGGTACTACGGAGGCAGAGTACAAAGTCAGCTTGCATTCTGATCAGGAGGGGAAAGAAATCCACCTTTCCCCCTGTGGCTGGCTACCCAGGAAGCTTCTGCTTCCTCTCAGACCACATGCAGAGAAGGGAGCCTGGGTCATCCTTCTAATGAGGCTGCCTGGCATGGTGTACGGAGCAGACCCCTGCCCTGCAGGGGGCTGAGACCGAGTGTCAGCCTTTGTGATGTGAGCGCACAGGGGCTGAAGGTTGACTAACCAGGGAACGGTTCTCCAATGCAAGAAGCTTTGGGAGGGACTGATGAGGGGCTACAGGATCCATGGGAGAAGAGCAAACACCTATATCTTCATCTTATAGTTCCCTAAAAAAGCAAGCACTATAAATAAGACAAGTAATTTGCAGGATACTATGTCTTAATTCTACGTGGGAGTCCTGTTTTAGGAAACAAACAAAACCACAGAAGGAAAAGAATGCAAGAAAGACTTGTGTACATGTGGGTACTTAGTAAGGGTGTGGCCTTAGTGTGTCATGGTTCTCAGAGAATGAATGTCAGATATGAGGCAGGAAACACGGTCTAACCCTCCCTCCAATTAAAGTTGCCTAAGTTAACAACTTGGTCAAAGCCAAGCAGTGTCACACTACTGCCACCTTCTGGTCAGGTCCTAGAATTGCCAGTATAATACCTATAGGCAAACAAACAACAAATGCCCCTCAAATGATCAAATTAAAATAAAACAAAGACACTGAAGAAGTTACAGTCCTTATCCACAGGGACAGTGAGATTGCTGGAGCCCTTCTGTTCTCAAATGCAGGGCTGCTGACCTTTCTTGGATGGGGTGCAGCAGAGGCTATGAGATAACAACAAAACAAAGTGCAGACGATCACCAGAGCTACGGTGCATTAAAACAGGCATGTAAAGCATTTCCACAACAGGAAAAATACTTGAAAATTAGCAAAACTTAAGCACTTCCATATCAGGACCCACTAATAACCATAGATCCTAGCAGGAAGGCATATAATTGACTGGAGCCCCACCCCCAGAATCGTGCAGGCACACAGGTATAAGTACACAAACAGAAACATCAGGTACAACTTCCCTTTAGAAACATAAAAGACCGTATGGCGTTTGTGCTCAACACTGCCACAGCTGCACGAAGTCAGGAGCTTGAAGGGAGACTGCAGAGTGCTGAGAAGTCATATGAAGAAATGTATTCACCATGACAGCCAGACACTGAGGCAGAAGATGAACTGTTGGACTGAAGCAATCTGGGGAAGGGTGNAGCTATCAGAACAACCTGACAGTCGGGGAGGAGGGGTAAGGAGGGGTGAGGGTGCTGCTGCCCCAGCAATGGCCAGGGTTGAGGCTATCAGCCAGGGCTGGCACTTGCAAGGGATGTGTGGATATGGGTATTTGTGGTGGTGGTGGGGAGTGGCAGACTGGGCCAGACACTCCAGAACACCGGAAGACTAATGCACAGGGGCCTTGACATTGGTTCTCGCCCTTGGCACGAGGTGATGCATCTAAAACAAACACCTTGCCTTGAAGTGTGCTACGACAACCAAGTTTGCTATAGATGGCCCTCCAGGGCCCCCTGCTCGCAGCAGGAGTGCTCACTCCTGCCTAACACTTCCAGAGAAAATTACTCGTAAGAAGATGATTAATAAAAAATAAAAAATCACAGGCTTCCTGTAAGGGTTGAGGAAACCCTCAGCCAATAGTTGTTGCAGAGATAATTGTTCTGAATCTATCAATAATGCTAAGCCCCTCTTCATTGACTGCAAACACCAATTTCTTTCACCCAGGATTATAAGTTGGTGTTCCCGGGCTCACTACTGCCATTACTGTGATAAACAGTTGAGACCACAACAGGATCTGACATGTAGATCAATTCTGGGTCCATAAAGAGTCTACACAAGAGGTTCCAGGACAGGAATTTACAGCCACCAGTTTTTTATTCTCTCTTGCTGCAAAAATTACTTCTGTCAAACACTTAGGAGAGTGAGGAAAAATGTAAAAAAATTAATTTTTCATGTACTACTGGAACAGCCTTTTTCAGTGCAGAAGTGCAAGACGAATATACTCGGCGTTTAAAAAATTACAAGGCGCAGCATGTGGTACTTAGTGGAAGAGGGATCCAATCCCCGGTGTTGCTCGCAAGCCAGCAGACAGCAATTTGAAACCCTGAACAGAGCTGTCTGGATTTTCTCTGAGGGCAGATGCCAGGCTCACGTTAGCAATGCCAAATTATATTAGACGTTTAATTTTAAAGCTCAGGTATTTAAATGTGAAGCCCTACAACAGTAATAGCTATAAAGCAGTGGGGCATTGCATCTCACAGAATGGGTTCCCCTTGCCTTCTCCTCTTAATTTAGCCAGCGCCTCCTTCTTCCAGTTTTACCCACTACAAAGTCATCTATCTAATTAGGAGTTGCTCGCAGCTGCTTAGAGGCAGAAGCCCCAGGGGTACCTGTGTGTCAAAGGGGAAAGATTGAAAAGTTCTCTGAAGCTGAAATCTTAATTTAGGGTGGATGAGAGGGCAGAGAAAACAGACTTCTAGTGCTGGGGTGAGGTTAGGTGGTGACGAAAGTGATTATAAAAAGAAGGGTCTGGTATCCACTAAGCAAAGAGGAAAACATGATGGACAGCCCTCACGCTTGTCTCCTTGGTTACTACCATGAAGCACCGAAGGGGAGTGTTTGGTGATGAGAGGTCTTATTATGCACTTACACACATTTTACTTAAGCGTCCCATAGGATCCTGTGCTCCTGTGTTCCTTTAAAATGGTGGGGGTTGGGGCTGGCCCCGGATGGGTCTGTGCACTAAAGGTGGGATGGTACTAACCAGAGGGAGGTGGTACACGGTACTCTAGTGTTGGAGAGTAGCCTGGGCTCCTGCCCTTCTAGCCAACTCCTGGGAACTATCTGTCAGAGACCCCTCAGTTCAGATCGTCTTTCCTAAGCCCACTTCTCTCTTGCTTTTGGGCAGTCGTGCTCAGCATCATTTGCTTGGCCCCGTCTGCTGGAGCATTGTGGAACAAGCGGAAGTAAGATGGTGTTTACCCAAAGCAAGCGTCCTGCTGCAGCAGCTGGTGGGTCCACAGGGAAGACCTGACGTGGAATCTTTTAATTAGAACAAATTATGCTAAAATGACTCTCAAACCCGGTCTGATAGATTACATACAACAGTGGGAATTCCCTTAAATACCGGTGAACAGGCCACAGACAGAATGCCACAGGCAAAGCAAGCTGCACCAGTCAGCACACGGGCACACTGCATAATTCATGTTGTCACACATACGTCAAAAGGCAGTTTCCAGGGTGCCACATCTGTCCCCCAAGAAGCAGGCCACACTTGTCAAAAACTGTGGAAATCTAGAAGAGATGATGGCGGAGGGGATTCCCCAGAACTTAGAAGCTAACCCAGGAACCCTGAAGATTAAGAGGCAGAATGAATTGACTGAGCAGTACAAACTATGTGCGAATGGNGAGACGCTAGCGAGTCACACAGGGCAGAAGACTGGCATGAAACACCTGACCTCCCTTTTCAACTTCACTATATCCCTGTTATATAACCACAGGTAAGACACGTGCCCCATCCTCAGCCTCAACTTCCAAATTTGACCAGTGAAGAGGATTCAAGGTCTACACCCTGACCAGAGGAGAATGGATGAATGATGGGATGTGGATGACACAGGAGATCAAGGACAGAGTGCTCACAGATGACTGGTGAGACGTGTGCCACTGTCATAGCAGCCCCATGGCACCATGCTCCCCGTGGAGCATGGATGCCCTGGGCACTGAGCCCAGCCCCTGGCTTTCACAGAGGACCTGGAGATGGCCACGGTCTGTGCCCCCTCTTACCACTGCTGATGGCTGAGTTTGCAATGACTGTAGCGTCACTCCACTGGTCGGCACTGGAGACTGAGTAGGAGCGCTGGTGCATGCCGTCGGGTCGGCTGTTGAAGGAGACCAGGCTGATGCCGCTTGCCATCTGAGACCCAGACGCACTAGTGACATTCCCTAGGAATAAACAAGTCAGATGAACACCACGACGGACTGCAGACCACAGAAGCCAGCACGACCTCGTCTACAGGGCTTCACGCTGGTACCTGTACCTGACCTTTGCACTCTGTTGTCATCCTGCCTATGTTTAAGGTAAATCAAAGGAAGCATCCATCACACAGCACAAGATCACAAGGAAGAAAAGGGTGCTGTGAGCCCCAATGGTGCCCCATTGAGAAAGGGTGAAGGAAGGCTGCAGACAACTGCCCACAAAACTGTTACAAAGACGGGTGGCCCTACTACAATGTTTAAAGCCAANAGAAACAGTCAGTCCAGAGAGGGAGCCATCACAGACAAAAAGATTATCACGGGAGGCTGCTCCTAACCCATCCACACAGGCTCACCCAATGGGAGTCAACTGTCTGGTACCAGGGCACGGTGTTCATGGGGATGCTATCCCATATGATCAACACATACCAAATCTCTACAGGCACCACGGTGGAGGTGGAAACCCTGACCCCTGACCTTGTAAAGATTCTGTAGAACAGAAAAGTCACCCTAGTGGCTTCAGAGTTCATACAGACAGTGAAGAAAGATAGTTCTATGGTAGGCTTAATGACTTGAATAAGTTGCTCAACATCAAAATACATTATTGGTCACACCAATTTTAGACTCAAAAATGTAATTAGGTGCTTTTGTTTCTAAGGCTCAGCCAATCATGCCCACAGCTTGTGAATGAGCCTGTTAGAGAGATATGTGGATCTTTGGAGATATTGGCTTTTTTGTTTGTTTTTTTAATGACAGGGTCTCTCTACATAGCCCTAGTTGTCCAGGAACTTACTATGTAGACCAGCTGGCCTCAAACTCACAGAGAAGGTGTGCACCACCACACTGTCTACTGGTTTCATAATGTTTAATTTCCCTAGTTGTTTTGGTTCAGAACTCAGTAAGTTCTAAACCGTTTCAGTGGAAGGTTTCCATGGGGTGGAGCGTTAAGTGAGTGGCCCAGTAGTAGTTCCCAAGCCTGGCCAACTTTCATATTTTCTCCTGGAAAACCAGGGGCTTAAAAAAAAATCAGAGTTCTGATTTTGGTGGCTAAGGGATAGGACTGGAAGAATATACATTCTCATGCACTCGCACATGAATGCGTGCAGGCACGCACACACAGACACAGACATACAGACAGACACAGAGACAGACAGACAGACAGACACACACACACACAGAGGCAAGTTAGAGTCCTTTGCTAAGAGGCAGTATGGAACAAACACTAGGATGTGCTAAGTGAAGCCTGCACTGATTATTTTTCTCGTTGCCATGACGAACCACCCAAACAAAGTCACTTAAGGGAAGAAGTAGTTCCTGACTGGCTCATAGTTTGAGGGTATAGTCTACTGACCACATTGTAACTACAGCCAGGAAGCTGAGCGCCACAAGTGCTCAACTGGGTCCTCCAGATTGATTCGGTTTGTGGCTACAACCCATGGAATAGTACCACTCACATTTAGGGTTGCTTGTTTTCACCTCAACTAAACCCAATCAAGAAACTTCCTTACAGACACATCGCCCAGGTGATTCTGTAACCTTTCACATGGGCAGTCCATAGTAACCAACATAAGGAAGGATACCTCTACATTAAAAGCAAAACCAGAACAGAACACCTACCCTTTGTTGTTGTCGGAACCGAGTATGGTTTGAGTGTCATAAGGGAAATGACCCATGTGAGTCCAGACCAACATCCAGAACGGACAATGAAGGGAAAGAGGTGAAGGTCATAGACCTTCCTGCTCACAGTGGGGTCTGGGGACCAGCGAGTGCCTGAGAATGTCCCAACACAGAGTGCCAGGCCAGCTGACCCCTGGGGTCTAGATACCCAGGTTATGTAAGTCTGAGCAGACCTCCAAGGGTCTAACTAGACACAAGCTCTCCTATAGAAACTAGTGACAAGCAAAAGCTCTTCATTCCCACAGATGCGGAGGCCAGGTGCTTGAGAGGTGTGCGTGCGTGCGTGTGTGCGTGCGTGCGTGCGTGCGTGTGTGTGTGTAGGGGGGCGGCTCTGGTCAAAGCCTCAGGGCCAGCCTCCCCTAGCTGTTATGTTCTGAAGACACAGGAGCATCTTACTACACTGAAAAGGACAGCAATATTCTGAGGCCCATGTTCTGGGTGACAGTGCCATGAATAACAAGACCCTGCTCTTGCCCCACTCCTCTTAGCAGCTGGGGAGGGGCCATTGTTATCAAGGAGACATGACACACAGCTGCTGGGATTCTTCAGATGCCTGCTCTAAGGCCACCCTGAAGCTGCCTCTTGGTAAACTCATTCCCATAGTACAGAGGCAGCATCCTCCAGAGTGGGTGAGGGGCTCCCTCCACAGGGAACACAGTTATGGCTCTGGTAACCTGTGCCAGCCATGTTCCTGCTGTAACCCCTCTGCCAGGCTGTTCTCCTGTGGCCACACACATGGGTTGCGTCTCTTGCCTCTAGGGTCTCAAGAGCAAGGCTCAATTAAGAAGAGCAGGGCAGGGACATAAAGGAGGGGGGGCAGTGAGAGTTGGGGTTCCAGTTCTGAGGCTGTTCCCTGGGCCCCGCTTTAAGCTGGCTGGCTGCTTCTCTGCTGGCACCATTCCCACCAGATCTGGTACTCACACTTTCCCTGGGCACCCTGATGCCACATAGAAACCCATCTAGGCTGGATTTACAGAAGAGCCACCACAGCCTACCCCAGAGTCTCCCACTTCTATCCCACGAGGTCCCTGAAGACAGAAGCTGTGGGACACGGCTAACAGGATGGAAAAAGAGCACTGCCGGAGTGTCGGGGTGTGGTGGAGCACTGCCGGGGTGTCGGGGTGTGGTGGAGCACTGCCGGGGTGTCGGGGTGTGGTGGAGCACACTGAGAACTACAGTACTGGAGAGGTAGAGACAGGGTGGCAGTGAGCTCAGGCCAGCCTGGGCTACAAAGAGAGTTCCAGGCCGGCATGGGCTAGGATCCTTCTCAGAACTGTGAAATAAAAACAAAAATAGGTTATACCCCCCATCAGGGACTGAAGGGAGAGACTCCTCCTTGGTCTTCCAGGTCCTCTGAGCCTATCCGGTCTACAGAGGCTCCTGCCAATCAGCAACATGTCAAAACGATTCTGCCTACACACATTTTAAGCCAGCTTTAGGCCCACAAGGCCCAAACACCTAAGAAACTCAAAATGAACATGTCTATCTTTGGTCAATGATGACAATAACGCTCAACACCACAGCCAATGTTTCCTTNGCCCATTCTCTAACAAAGATGTCCTGANGGTCAGCTTTACTCACCCATCTGCTGTATTTTTGAATCACCTGGGAAGGTCGCTTCAGTGAGGGGTGGCCTGAGGTACATCTGTGGGGGATTGTATTAGCTGCCTTAACTGATGTGGGAAGGGNCATCCTGAAAGTGGGTGGCTCCATTCCCTGGCTTTGGGCCCTGTACTGTAGTAAGAGTATATGAAGTGTGCTGAATAGCAAGGGTGGGCACGCTCATCTCTCTGCTCTTGGCTGTGGATACGATGTGACCAGATGCTTCAAACTCTTGCCCTGACTTCCCTGCAATGGTGGACTACCTGGAGTTGTGAGCGGAACTAAACCCGTTCTCCTTGAAACTGCCTTTCGTCAGGGCATTTTCTCACAGCGACAGAAATGAAACTAACAGGCCTCCAAACCTTTGACACTGTCATCTACAAACTTTGCACTTGAGAATGGGGTAATCAAGTTACAATAAATAAAGACAACTGCAAAAAAGCTTAAGTAGCTTTGTGTTCGGCTGCATTCATAACTTTCTTTGGCCCCATGTGACCTGGAGGCTGGACAGCCTTGCTGAAGGGTGAGTCTACATGTCATGAACTACAGCCTTCTAACGTGGTTTTCTTGAAAGGCCAAGGAAAGGATTCCCAAGTCTTTGTTACTGTCTGTGGAAACAGGCCTTGGAGGGAAATTTCAAGTGCCTACTCGGCAAGTCCTTCTGGACTCACAGGAGCAGCACAAACATTCATATGTGAGAAGGACTAGCCTAGGGTTGCCAGGGCTTTGTCTGGTGGTTGGACTGCAAACTGCTGGAAAATGAAGGCAGATTTTCTTAAAGTATATACGCTACAGAACGCACAAGCCAAGGCTGCTTACGCACTCCTGGCTGCGTCTCTCAATTGCAAACCTCTTGCTGTTTGTCAAATGAAATTTTTTTTTGGGGGGGGGGCTTTTTGAGACAGGGTTTTCTCTATGTAGCTTTGGCGGCGCCTTTCCTGGAACTTACTCGGTAGCCCAGGCTGGCCTCGAACTCACAGAGATCCGCCTGCCTCTGCCTCCCGAGTGCTGGGATTAAAGGCGTGCGCCAACACCTGGCTGTCAAATGAAATTCAAGCACAATCTAGGTGTATTAAGATGCTGGTGAGGGAGCCCTGGGGTTTGGCACAGAGCTCACTTTCTGAGCAGGAGGGAGTTCCGGGGAACTAAACAGAACCTTAGGTGGCTAAGGACCTCCTAGCCATCCTGGCTGCTCTGAGAAAGCTGTTACTCAGAAGCCCTCATTTTCCCAGACACCACAGATCCCAACAGTAAGACTATACCAGAATGCAACTTAAGGCGTATATGACCACAATAACAAGGGTAGAATTCTGAGCTGGGGGCCTATACCTGTGGCCTGGAGGAGTGCCCAGGAAGTGCTCACAGGTAACATTTTGCTTAGGTACAATGATTTTACACCCTAAGTAGAATAAAATTTGGGAGATGTCTTAAAACGACAATAACAACCAAACAGCCCACGGTTTCGGCTAGCAATTGGTTCAGCAGATAAAGGCACCCACTCTCTGATGGCTTGAGTTTGACTCCTGAGATACACGTAGAGGAAGGAGAGAATTGACCCTATCAAGTTGTCCTTTGATCATAAAATGCCCCAATAAATAAATTAAAATTTACGGCTTCTGGAATTACTTGGCTGATGCCTGTATCTGCCAGCTGTGGTCCTGGCTTTGCTCCTGGTACAATGAATTGAGACAGTATGGGCTGACTTATCCAATTGCACAGCCTTGCCACCTACTCAACACCTTACCTACTGGTTCCTACTCTCTCACGACTCAAAATTAAAGTTTTCCAAATGCAGAGGGAAACATGATAGAAAGCTAACAATTCTGATTCTTCCTCACGGGAGTAAAATTCTTTATTTATGTGTACTAATTTATTCTATTTTCACGAGAGTTAAGACTTGTACTGACTGGGACATAATAAACCAAAAATGTTTTGTCAGGTGTGGTGACACACACCTACAGTCCCAGCACTCAGGAGCCAAAGGCAACAGGATGGCTGCAGGTTTGATGGCAGCCTGGCCTTCATAGTGAGCTCCAAGCTATCTAATGAGACCTCATCTCAAAACAATGACAACACATCAAAAAAAAAAAAAGATGCCCTCAGGGCTGACACAGGAATGTATTTGTCAAATTGAAAATAAGAAAAATATGACCATTAGGAAATGCTGTTTCTGCACCTAGTAAATACATAGTTCAGAAGTCCACAAGCAAATATTGCTTGTAAACATAAATCTATAAGGAGAAATGTTAAACTTGGGGGCAAACCACTGTCCAGGGCTGCACATAACACAAGGAAGTGGTGAGATGGCCCATTAGGGCCAGGATGCATTTCCAGTATACACATTTCTGGCCAGTGGTCACACTTTGAAGCATTTCTATGCCTTCAGGAAGTCTGCCAGGCAAAGGAACCAACCCTACAATGTTTACAACTTTTTTTAGGACCTATACCCATTTCTAATTATATCAGGGCACAATTTCTATTCTAAGTTTTTTCTGTTGCTTTAATAAAAACACACCAACCTAAAATCAGAAAAAGCAGCGTAGAGGAGGAAATTCTTTATTTAGCTGATAATTCCTGGTCACAGTCCATCACTGAGGGAAGTCAGGGCAGGAACTTGAAGCAGAAACCATGGAGAATGCTGCTTACTGGCTCACAGACTGATTCATATTTAGTTAGCTTTCTTATACAGCCTAGAGGATGGTGCTGCTCACAGTGGGCTGGGCTCTCTGATAGCAAACAATAATCCAGACATCCACCACAGACATGCCCACAGGCCAATATGACCTGGGCAATCCATAAGCTGAGACCCCCTTCTCAGGTGGTTCTGGGCTGTGTCATGACAACAGTTTTAAAGCTGACTAAGGTAGTATCTAATGCTTTTTTTTCTTTTTTTTCAATACACCCACGAACATGTAACATGTAGTTCCATTTCTGTTCCCAAGTGAACATTGCTAATTGACCAAATATTACTGTCCCCATGCCCAGTGTTCACAGGGGAGTACCTGGCAGGACCTGCCTATGACACCACATAAAGAGCTCACACTTCTGCAAACACCTACACACACAAGGAGCGGCTACACTTAAAATACTTTTATTCTCCAAGCACTCGAGGGATAGAGCTCTCATTGGATGGCAATTCACTTCACGCTGCTGAGTTATTAATTAGGCCAAGAAGAGGGAGTCCTTATCTGTAAAGGATGCTGATGACTCTGTCTGACTGTCTGAGAGCTAAGGACCTTGACCTCAAGACCACTTAAGACAGAAGTGTGTATAAGCACCGTCTCAGATACCTTCAAAGCCATGCTGAAGTATGTCAGTGATGCAAGGGCTGGCTTTGCTCCCTATCATTAAGTTGAAGGGCTGGGGACCCTGTAACTATATGGTGCTGATGTTGTTACACAGTTAGTGAAACCTATACCTACACCAGCTATGACTAGAGTATGTTCTGAGCTCTTGCTACCCAGTGTTAAAACAGCCAAGTGTAAGATGGTCAAAAGGACCAACTACAAACTAAATATGCCAGGAGACACACAAGACACAATCACACCTCAAGCTGGAGTTGCTGGCTCCAAGCTGAACATGTTCATGGCCTGCAGAGAGCTACACCAACCCAGAGCCCCCGGAATGCTCAGCAGAAAAGTCTGGGGTGGGTCTCTATTCAGTAGGCAACCCCTTTAAAGATCACATGCATGCTGTGCTATATAGCCTTCTATTGGTATGTCTGGGATGTGGAGGAGTTGGCAGCCCCACAGCTGGTACCTACTAAAAGCCATATTAGGTTCCTCTTCCCTGGAACGGAGGAGGGACCTGTGATGGGTTCTGATGCACAAAGCTCAAGCCAGTCAGAGACAAGGGCCTGAAAAAGAAGCTTCTACCCCCTGGGGCCAAGTAGGCAGTGGTCTCCTCAGGGCTGAGTCTGCTGGATTAAGGAATCTGCCTCTTTTCCTCTTGCACCCGACACTCCTGTGGCCTTACCTCACTTTTGTGCCCCACTTAGTAACTATGGGCAGGCAGCTTTCTACGGACCTTGGTTTTCCTCACATCTTGTGGGTGTAGCCACCAGCACCTTCTTGTTTTGTGTCATTTTTTCCAAGGGTATCTAGAGAGCAAACTGATGACAGGGACAGTGTATTCCCCAGAGAACGGCAGAATTTTCTACTACCTGTGATAATAATGTCACTTTCTATTGCAAAAGTAGGGATGACTGGCTTGCACCCCACTATAAAAGACTGGGGAATCCTGAGGTTAGGGCTCTGTACTGTAACCCTATGCTATGTGCTGTTATCTTGTGAGAACTGGGCCTGGGGTGGTGNCAATGCTCATCTTCTGGCTACTGCTGTATGTGGGATGAGCTGTCAGTTGCTCTGGCTCCTAAGTCTTCTCAGCCCTGTAACTGGCTCGAGCACAAGGAGAGTGAACTTGACTCCTGTATTGTTCTTGCTCGATTCCTGGTACTGACCTCTTCTTAGATGCCCTGGTCTCATCACACTCAGCCCCTCTGCACCAGGCACGTATGTCCTTAGGAAACCTGTAATCTAGTTTACCTCAAGGGATCAGACAATCATAGGGTCCCCCACTCATCGCAGAGACACAGAAGCCTTCAGAGGGTGTAAGGGGCAGGGAGCTCCCCCTGCTGGAAGGTCCCGGAAGGCCACCTTGGAACACTTCAGAGTTGAGTCTAGACTCTGGATCACTCACTCTCTCTGGATACATGGAGGACACACTGTGCTCTCTCAGGGCAACCTAACCGTTCTTTTGACTGACTTCTCTTAAGCGAAGCTCCACAGAGTGTTCTAGTCCAGTTCACGTCTCTTAAAGTTTTGCCTTCTCCTTTCAATCCTCCGCCCTCACCAAGTTACATGCCCAGACAGAGTCTGCATAAAAGCACAAAGTCGCTCACTATTGTTGCTTTGTAGTCTCACAGTGGATGTTAGCAGCTGTACCCACTTTCCAAGGGCACACCACACCAAGAACGGAGGAGCCACTGACCAATGGTAGGAGGAGGACTCAGGCTGTTAGGGCTGGGTTCCAGAGGCATGTCCTATCCATGGCATGCTAAGCCAGAGTGGGCCACCATGTGTGTACTGGAGGCAGTGACAGGAGGGGTACTGGGGCTGCCAGTACTGGCCATGTGCACATGTGGCTGCAGTTCAGAATATTTCAATTTCTTCAGGTATTTTTAACTAATTAAATAACTAATTTTGCTTGTGCGTATATGTGTGTTGGTGCATCCTTGCCACAGTGTGTGTGTGGAGGTCAAAGAACAATTCTCGGAGAGCGCTCGTGAGTGCGAGCGAGCTGCTTCTCATCTTTCACCATATGGCTCTCAGGAATCAAACTCAGGTCGTCAGCCATGTGGCAGGTGCTTCTATCTGCTGAGCCATCTCACCAGCTTGGGTTTTGCACTTTTTACACAAATATTACATCAGTCACATTTACCCTTTTCCCAAAGTTAAAAAACAAAAACCACTGCCCTGGTGGTTTGTGAATGCAGATGCCACTTCAGAAGCACAAGCAAGAACCGGGTTAGGAAGTTTCCCAGCACTGAGTCTGAGGGCATGACCCCGCCTTTGAACAGTCTGGGAGGCTGGCGTCCCAATAAGGTCCCTAAAGCACCTACTTGGCTTTTCATTTGGGAACTTCCTCCCAAATATTCCCAAGAAATCCAGGGGTTACTAGCTACCTGACTAGCCCTGGGCTCGGGGAGGGAGTTTCCTGGAAAACGCCCTTCTGAGATCAGCTGGTGCTGGCCTGATCAGCAGGGGGCAGGAGCATTGCCATGCTAATCCACACCCCCCAGCTCCTCTTCCTTGATATGGATATGCGCCTGTGCTTAGCCACCGTCTTGATGAGCACCAGCCTCCCCATATCAAAAGCCCCAGTTCTCTCCAAAGAATCATTTTCCTTGTACTTACCTCCCTAAAGTGTAAGAGTTGATTTGAAAAGATACTTACCTCCACCATATGCTATTTTTCTTTAAACAATTTGCATTTCAAAGTGAATATGGCATTTATATCTGAATGAGCATCAGTATGTTGCCTGAACTGATCTCAGACGAGCTTGAAAAAGATGCTGCTTGTCTATTGAACGAGGATGTTTTCATCCCCCAAATGACATCAAAGGCAGACTTCCTCTTTTAAGCTATAGGCTTAGTACATTAAAAATAGCCTGCTCTGATTAAAAAAAAAATACATACTCTGAGAAGATGGCTTTCCACAGCATTCAAGTATACATTCATCAACAATCATCCCTTTAAAATACATTTTCATCATCTGTTCAATTTCTGTCTATCTTTACAAACAGGATGTAACTTTACCAAAGAGTTTAACTAAAGGGGAAAAAAACCCAAGCAATCCTTGGCTTTGGCTTTACTGATTAAATAAGGATGAAACAATTAATTGCTTCAATTATTAGAGAGAGATGACCATGAACTCCCATGCATGCCGGGTTCGGAGGAGAAGCCTGAACAGCCCCTGTGAGCACCAAGCTGGAAACCCACACAGTAGAATTCTAATGTTAAAACCCCCAAACCAAATCACGGTCAGAATCTGGTGGAAAGAGCCCACTTCTCTATAAACAGGCAGAGAACACATCTCAGGTCCGGGCTCTCAAAGCTGACGGGGTCACTGGAATCACTGTCGGACAACAGAGGCTATTCCAGCGGTCACAGCACTTCAAGCTAGGCCTTCGCCATCTGCTCCGTCCTCTAATTACAAGCCCGAAAAGAATATAATTCACAACACTACCATAAAAAGTGAGATACAAATGATTTAAGTGCCCATGAGAGGGGCTGTGTGCTCCAGTGTTTGCATTGGAAAGCCGCCCTCCTTTTGGCAACCAGAATTTCAGTCAAGAGGATTTGTTTTTTTCAAGGACATGCTCAGCGTCTATGCTCCAGGTGCAGGAGTCTAGCCCTGCATGCTATGTATAGCTCCTGTTTTGTAGACAGGTGCCAGTCCACATGCTCATCACTAGACCTGAAGCTGGGATTATTTCGNTGTAGGGAACATCTTTCTGCTACTATACTTCCTATATTGTATTTCTCAGAGAAAGAAAAGATGGTCTAGACCTCAGTGAGGTGAAATGTATCTCATTACCAAATTCTCAGGACGACTACACTTACACTTCAAAAGCCTAGAACTAGAAAGATGAGCTGCTCCCTAAAGTCTGCAAATAGCTATTCCTAGTTTGATTTCTCTTTAGTTATGATGCCAAAGAAAAATAACAAAAGCCTATTTTATTGCATAAATGCCTTAAAACCAATTTTGTCTGGTGAATATTGCGAGTTGTCTGTCAACAATGCACCAACTAGGACAGCACTGTATTGAACATGTGCAGATGTCTTCCTTAGCTATCACCATAGGAAAGATATTTTATGTTACACAGCTTTTACCAAAAATTACTGTGTGCATGTGTGTTGGGACAAGTGTGAATGAAGGCCAGAAAACAATCTGTGGGAATCAGTTCCCCACTCTTACCATGTGGGCTCCATGAACTAAACTTAGGTTGTCAGGATTGGTGGCAACGACCTTGCCTGCTGAGCCATCTTGCTGGCCCTGTGTTAGACATCTTTGACAGGAACTGTCTTCCTACAGTGTTACACAATCATCATTGAATTTTTAGATCCGTAACTTCAGCTTGTTGATTCAATGTAGGCAACTGGCATTACCACATTCCTCTTCTAGGTAGTTCTGGTTCTTTCCTCGGTTTCCCATGGTTAAGAACAACGCTTCAAAGGACACTGTAGTTTTGGGCTTTCCTAGCTTAAGTCCTCAAGAGGGTTAGGACTAGGGTGAGTGGTAGATCTTTCTGATCTCTTTTGGATAGATTTTCTTAATGATGAATGCCCCAAAGAGGACCGGACAAAATTAGAACAATGCAGTCCACATTTTACAAAACAGATCAAGAACGTGATAATGATGGCAAGACCATCCTCATGGATAATAAGATGATCAAATTATGCAACCAGCCAAGCCTCTGAAGATCTTAGTAGTGAGGAGTCTCATCAACAGTGGGTTTTCCTTTCCCCTAGAGTTTATTTACTAACCGTTGAGTACAAGTTTAAAAAATGGCAGCACAGCTAATTCTTCAAGATCAAGAAGATCTGTGTGTGCTCCTCGTTCATCTAGTGACAGAATCTCATAGTCTCATCTGGTGACTATGTTTGCTTGGGGTTGCAACTGGCTTCACTTCACATGAGCTCACTAACTCAATCTGATGATGTCACTGAACATTGGCCAGTGAAGGTACTCAGCACTGGGAGCAACTCGACGACAGGCTCACTATCAAGATGCCAGAGGTCTGGTGATCTCTGTGCTAATGTGGCCAGAGGTGCAGTTTATAAAAGGGGAGTAGAGAAGGGAGAGGAAACATGCACGTGGGACATGAGGAGCAGTGAGGACTGGCAGTGGTGACAGTGAGTGGGAGAGCAGACTAGCCACTGGCATTCCATCACCAGTGGCTAGTCTTCTTCGGGATGGCTATAACAGAACATTGGCACAACTCAAGAGATAGTGCTGAGTATCTCCAAAGGTGAGTTCCCATCTAAGAGATTTGATTTAGAAATAAATTTAAACCTGTATTCCCATGGCAACGCCCCCTCCCCGCAACTAGCCACACCACTCAAAGTTCAGCATTACAAACCTTTCATTTTGCCAGCTTTCATATGCTTACAGAGCACTTGCTGGGGAAATCCTGAGGGGGTTTAAGGAAAACCATCACGAAGCTTGCTTGGCTCCAACCCATTTCAATGGAACCANTATGCAAAAGAATACTAAAACCTGGGCTTTTTGTATAAACCAACAGCATACAGTCATATATTCAGAAAATTAGTTTTACAAAAATCTCCCAGGTTATTCATACCTGGCCTTTCTTATTTAGCCCAATTTCTAAAGAACCAAATACTCAAGTCTCATTTGCCATGCCTAAATGTTCTTTTTTAAACAACAACAAAAAAAGTATTTTTTTATGTATACAAGTGTTTTGACTGCATGTATGCACACTGCATGTGTGTAGGGCCTGCAGCAGCCACAAAAGGGTGTCAAAGCCCCTGGAACTGGAGTTGCAGATGATTGTGTGCTGCCACGTGGGGTGCTGGGGACCAAAACCTGGGTCCTCTGCAAGAGCAGTAAGTGTCCTTAACACCCGAACTATTTCTCCAGAACCCTTTAAAGAATTTTCTCCTTTATGTGATCAGCACAACAAGAGCCTTATGCACAAAATATACTTTGATTTCACAGTACTGTTTTGAGGGGAGCTGGCTCCTGTCCCTGCCAGGGAGGAGGCTACAGTGGCCCTGTGGCTTTACTCTCAGAGGTGCTTACCTATACCCCTCTCCCTCTTACCTACCCCACCCCCAGTTCTTGTACAGCCCATCTTGTACCTAAACAGAATGATGTCATAGAGCAATAAGCAATAGCGTTAGCACGGGAATTAAGGCATTCGTGCTTTCCCCATGGTCTAGATGCATTTCAGAAAGATAAAACTGTCTCCATGCTGGGTCAACACAGAGCCACCAGCCACGAGGCTGGGAGACGGCAAAATGTTAGGATGACTTTCAGTGGCTCTCCTGTGCCAGTGTGGGAAGGTAGGCAGACTGAAGACTCAACTAGCCTATGCTGCAGTCTGCTCACTGGCTGTTTTTCTAGAAGGCTGCTGGGGCAGCAACAGGGGTCATGGCTTCTGCCTGCCCCAGACTTGTCTCACTGGCATGTCCTACGGTTTCATTAGAGGAAGCACTGAACCCATGATTTTAAGGTGCGAAAGTTTCTAGAACCGATTTTATTTACTTGCAGGCTTACAGGTTACCATAGAAACTCATAGCTCAGGGCCCACAACATCCCTAATACACCATGCATGGAGATCCCTTAGAATCCAGTCTCTTTGACAGAACTTACACAAAATAACACTTTATTGATAGTTCAAGTTTCCAGGAAAGGTCTCCCTAAATTGGAAGCATATTCTTACTTCCTTTTGAATTACACCCCAATGGTCTTGAGCAGAGGGTATGTCATTCAGAAGAAACAAAAAAATTCCTTCCTCAATATTTAACACTTGTTTCTCACATCATGAAAAAAAAAAAGCAACTGGAAGATGATGAGAAGAGAGAAAGCAGCAGCCTTTGCTCCAAGGCTCAATCTGCCTGAAGCTCAGCGCTCTGCCCCTCCGTGCCAGATCTCACTCAGGCCTGAAACTTCAGTCTCAGAACCCACACCAAACAACTATTTCTTGTCAAAAACGAAAGAGCCATCACAACTTATTTTAATAAATATGGTTCCCAGAAGCAAGTATCATATGATAATTTGCATTTTTTTTTAAAGGAAAGTAATTCCCCATCAATTGCTTTTGGTGACTAGTGTTCTTCCATGTTTCTGAAGTATCTGTTTCTGTATCAGAGGGTCGAGTGTTGCAACCAAAGTCCAAAGCATGGGGAATTCTGAGTAAGTGAGGAAGGCCAGGAGAGGCCAGGCTGGAGGACCTGGGACCTGATGCCATTCTACACACAGGCAGGGGACCCTCGAACCTGGGCTGCCCACCCCATACACTGGAGTTATTAAAATGTTTTCTAGACCATTTGAAACTAAACAAAGAAAACTTTGTCTCTCTGACACAACAACGGATCTCATTTGGACGCTGTGTTATTATTTTTTTTTTCTTTAATAGCTATTACCACTGTAACAGCAGCTTAGCGACTCCTCGTCTGCAGTGTGAGCAGTTTTGATAAACAGCCTCTGCGGGCCACACAACGGGGATAATGTATCCTTAAGTACCGCCAATGAGCTGCCATTCTGCACAGCCAATTACTTCTGTGCGTCTGTCACTCAAAGGAAAAATGACTGAGCCCATTAGATCAAACCTTTGTCACTGTTCCTAATGCACTCTTAGGCCTCATTAATCTCCGGGAGCAGCAACAGAGCCGCCGGTGCCTCGACGCCTCCCCCGAACAGGCCCACGTGAAGCCTCTCATGTCTCCCCCAAGTGCGCGCGTTAATCAAGCTCTCCTTATTGCCCCGGTCCCTGTCACGGCGGAGAGCGCTCCCTCTTAAATGCTCTCATTATGACCCATCCTTAGAGCTGGCTAAGTGGAAAAAAGAGAGAGGGAGCGAGGGAGGAAGAGGACGGGAGAGAAAGAGGAGAGAGCAAGTCCAATCCCATTAATATTCATGACAATAATTAGTATTCTAGGTCACTGAATATTCATGCTATTAGTTTGGTTTTTTATGGGTTTGCTGGATGTCCTGATTGCTGAAGTGTGGAGAAAACAGCATGGCTGAGACTGGAGATGTCAACGGCAGTTCAATACTCAAAACACATTCCATGTCCACCCTCCCCCACCTTACTCAGAGCATCAGCCTAGCCCTCCTGCGGGCTGGCCTGCCTCCAACTGCTGGGGACCTCAAGTGGGGAAGGCGGAGGAAAAGGGGTAAGGGTCCCTCTTACTAGGGCTGAGGTGCCAACCTGGGCAGGATGAAAAATAATAATTGTAGAAACTCAACAAAGACACATGCTATAGCGACAAGAAGATAAGCTGTGGTCCCAGAACAAAGATGTCGCAGGCAGAAGTCAACGACAAATTGGTAACAGGGCACAGAACAGGGGAGAGGCCTCCATGGAGATCAAGAAAAGTCCCAAAGAACATTTCCCAGGCCGCCTAGCACTGCCATGTCAGCAAGGTGTCTAGTGGGGCACAAGGATCCACATACGCCATCTGTCCCCTACCAAGCACTTCAAACATCATTCAGCTACCCCTCCCCCGCTTAATTGCTGTCACAAACCAATGATAGGACTCTGGAAGTCACAGAGGCCAAGAGCACAGAGGTTAGAGTCCGGGGAGCTGAGGGAGCTGCAGAGACAGCTGCATGCGAGGCCCGAGGGTGCTGTGTAGTTCTCTGCTTCTGACTGCAGAGTGGCTACACTCAGCCAGAAGCTTGCCTACATTCTACTGAAGTATCAAATAACCCCAGGACTGATACAATTCTGTCATGGGTGTGTACCTACATTTGCTAAACCAGGTTGTGGCTAAAAACTCAGTAAGGAAAATATGAAAAGATATTTCAGTTCTTCCTTTGGAAGGATTTTAGAAATTAAAATTTGTAGAAACTCTCAAAATGCAGCTTCCAGTAATTCTCCGTTACCATGGCAACTCAGGGACTCTCCCACAAGCTCCTTGCTGAAGGAACAGAAATGAAACCCCTGCTGGGCATCCTGAGGAAAGCNACCTCAGAAGGGGGAGAGATGTGCCGAGATTTCAGCCAGGTTGGAATAATTTATTTTTCCTGGATGCTTTCATTTTATCATTTACTTTTGCTGGAGCAGATCCTTAAGTAAGTTTTTCAAAAACCTATTCAGACAAAAATATTCTATACCTCCATACGTAGCCAACCAAATGTCTTTATTATTATTATTATTATTATTATTATTATTATTATTATTATTATTATTATTATTATTTCTGTTCTTATTGGCCAGCAACAGTCAGGCTTGGAATAGGCTTCTCGGGGTCAGGTTATTTGTCCTGAGAAGGGAGCACCCACACTGTCCCCCAGCACTCTGCACTCTGCCTTGCTCTCAGAGGTCTACAATCCTGGGCTTCTCCTTGGTTGGGACTGCTCTCTTATCTCAGCACTTCTTTAAAAAGCCTTTTTGTGTGTGTTTGCAAAGTTTTCTCTTCCTATCCAACTCAGTGTTTGACTTTCAGATGGCCCTGCTCAATGGCAGTAATTTTTTTCCGTAATGTCTTTATCAAAATTGTTTTTAATCATGTTTATTTCTACTTGATAATTTTTTAAACTAATTTTTTTTACATTTATTTATTGTGTGTGGGAGCTGGTTCTCTCCTTCCACCATGTCCATCCTGGGAATAGAACTCAGGCTAACGGGTTTGGTGGCAAGTGTCTTTACCTGCTGAGCCATCACATCAGCCCTATTTATTTACTTATTTGAGATGAGGTTTCTTGTATTTCAGCCAGGTCTGAAGGTTGCTATGTAGTCAAGGATGACCTTGAACTTCTGATTCTCCTGCCTCTACATCTCAAATGCAGGGATTACAGGTTTGCTCCACCAAATCCAGCTTATGTGGTGTTGGGAATCAAACTCTGGGCACCACATATTAGGCAAGCATGCTACCAGCTGAGTTACAATCCCAGAAGTATATGAGGAACACAAGAAACTTGAGGTACACAGGATTCAGCAGGTAGCTATCATGACAATGTGCTTTACCTCTTTCCCAAGGCCACGGCAAAAATGGGACATTAAGATTATAACATTTCCAGCATTTTGAATGTGTGACATGCAGTCAACATTTCCATAGGGAAAAGGAAAAAAAAATCCCTAAATTTAAAGTTACAAAATGCATAAGAGTAAACAATAAACTAGCACTGTATCTGAGAAACATAAAAGACTGATATCCCAAATACGTAAGGAAATACAACCCTGTCGAGGTGTGCTGGTTACACACCTTTAACTCCAGCACTTGGGAGGCAAAGACAAGAGGATTCTGTGAGTTTGATGCCAGCCTAGTCTACATAGTGAGTTCCAGGACAACCTTGTCTCAAAAAACCAATCAACCAAACAACAACAAAACCAAAACCCTGCCAACAGCAGATGCACCCGTCTGATGCACAGACTGACGGTTGNACTGACCTTAGNTGTGTGCTTATCTCCTGATCCTTCGATCCCACTGAGGCGGTAGGTTCTGGAGGTATCGCTTTGAACCCCTCACAACAGACCAAATAACCACAGAAGACAAAAGAATGTGTCTAAATCAGCAACTGGATGGTAGAAATTAAGTCAGCTCACAACAGAGTTAGGGATTATGGCATCGGAACTGGGGATACATTCTCGGAGTCATGAGAGATGTGTCCTGTAGCTGATTCAACTAAAACGACTTCGATGACATGGCTGGATACGGAAAAATAAAAACTAGGGGCTTTCATCTATGGTACCACCGAGATCACATAACAGAACTCCTCAAAAAAAGATCAGGACAACGAGCCAGAGATTTTGAAGGTGGGAATTAACAAACGCTTTAGGAGCTGAATGAAGAAAACCACTGGCCATCCTGAGGGTGTAAAATTAGTCTGAANAGATCCAGCAAGAGCAATGCACCCCGTCCCCTGCAATTAAAACCAATGCCAGGCCCTGGGATGTGGCTCAGTGGAGAGAAAGCCCACCTGCCTAGCATGCACAAAGCCTGGGGTTCTATGCCCATCACTACTACATTAGCTAGGTGTGGTGACACAGGCCTGTATTTCCAGCACTTGAGAGACAGAGGCAGTAGGATCAGCAGCTCAAGGTTATGCTTAGCTATGTGCTGAATTCCAGGCTAGCCTAGGCTACATGAGACCCTGTCTCAAACAAACAAACAAACAAACAAACAAACAAACAAATGAGAAAGAAAGGAATAAATAAATGCCAATCAAGATGGAATTATTTGGTGGTGTATGGGAGTGTTTTGAGTCATTATGAGGTTTATGTGCAAAACAGAAGTAAGTAGCAACAGATGGGAAGAGCTGGAGGTGTTACACTGCCATACAGAACTGGAGGTAAAGGTGGGTATTCAGGTGTTGCACTGCCATACAGAACTAAATCCAGACCTAAGACAATGTGGTAGAGCTACAGCATAAGACATTCACAGGGAACAGTGGATGGAACACATTAAAACGCCCAGAAAGTGCATTTCGTTACATGCTTTAGCTGTATACAGAAGAGACTCAGAATTAATGAAGACCATTCAACAGAAAAGGACATGTGGCTGTTTAAATAGATAATTTGCTTATTATTTCCTATCACATATAATGGATCCAAACAAATCACATGTGAATTAGAAGTTAATGATATTTTTTAAAGGGAGAAGATTTTATAAAACAATAATAAACCTTGGAAATAAATGCTTATCAGCTGTGAACAGACTCCAGACCACTAAAGAACAGTCTAATGTAGAAACCACAGACATTTGAGTCATAATTTGAACAAATAGGAAAAAAGAAAAAAAAACTATATGTAAATAAGATCGCAAAGCAAAAGTAAACTATTGTATTTTAAATTTTATACATATTATAAAATACCAATATCGTCAATATATAAAGAGCTTTTCCATATCAACAAGNAAAAGGACCTATTAAAGGATCAATTGCAAACAAGACATGTAAAGTAACTACAAGAGATATACAAGGGCAATAAGCCCATGAGGTGCTCAGATTTACAACTGTTGGAAGAGATTAAACACACACAGCATGTGTTTTTACCCTGTTGATTCTGAAAATGACAGTTAAAAGCAGCACCATGTGGGTATTTTATAGAAACTATTTCTAGAGGTTATTTTGGAAATATACACTAAGAAGCTGATAGAGGTTCACAAGCTGGGCCACACTCCTCATGGCTATTGGCTGAATGAGTAAGTGTTGAGTACAGAGGCTTGGGCATGTGCACATCCCAGGTCAAACAGACAGACAGACACCTTAGAGGAGGAAAACCAGATAACAAAGAAAGGGAACCAAACATCCCCAGCTACCCCAGACTCCCAAAACACCCACACAGCAGAATCCAAGAGTCAAGAGTGTCCTCAATTATCATGCTCAAGTCCATCACATCAGCAGAGCGTGTCCAGTTTTCCTCCACGCTGCCAATCCTCACACTAGAGTTCTTTATGAATAACAACCCCCAACACAGGGAACTCGATTTTCAGAGTATAACTGACAGGATAAGAACTCAAACCCAGCAAATGTGTTGATTTCTTAAGCAAAAAATGTGTCATTTTAATGTCCAGGTCTAAGAAGTCAATATAAATTAAAGTTTCACAACATTTTGGTGAAACAGCCATCTCTTACAGTACGGGACCCACAGTCCGTCCTCATGACCCAAGGAACAGACTGGCAAATACCTGGGGGCATGATCTAGAGGTCTTACCAACTCTTACTGGATGCAGACAATGATATCATCTGTATGACTACTGAGGGGGCTGCAATTCCCAAGTATGACTGAACCTGAGCCACCATGACTAATGTCACACCCCTACTTCCCTGTCCCAACTGACATCTACAAAGCACAGAAAATCAACCAGGTGCCCTTGCAGATTAACAGAGAAGAAGGTTGTCAAGATCCTTTGACATAAACCTGAGGGATTTGACCATGCAAACAGGTCTTCCTCATGCCTCAGACTGAGTCTGCCCAACAGCAAGGCTTTTCCTGTGAATGAACCTGAGGTGAGGAGACACAGCTCCAGTCCTTAGAGAGATCCGGTGTGTGGTCTGGTGTATGTGACCTTCTGTATTTCCCTCTTGGAGAGAAACATCTTGAACTCCTTAGGACTATCCTCATGCAGCACCCAGGAACTCAAGTCTCAAGACTAAGAGGTCCAGAATCTTAACTTTCTTCACTGGTTCTTGCACTCACCATTACTGTTTCCTTATGTAGGTTTCCAGCAGGTTCCTGTCTCCCACTACCTGGAGCACTTCCCTCTGCCCTAAGCCCCGCCCCTCCTTTCTGTCCCAGAGATCTCAGCCCTTCCACAGCTGCTGCCTTGGACTTCCTGTCTCCATCCCCAAGCAGAGAGTGACAGCCTCTAGGCCAATGGCTAGACTTTATTTTAGTCAGGAGGGTGGGGAACACTACAAAGTCGGGAAGTGACTTCAGTCAGCCACTTAATGTATACAGAGTATCAGTCATGAAGGACAAATACCTGTAACTTTTGTCAATTTAAAAATAACTTTCAAAGTATTACAGCCCCTTAACATTTATCCAGCCGGTGTTGTGGATCTTTTCAGGAAACTCTCACATAAAGGTTTGTTAAAAAGGGACATAAGCAAACGCTTGCTGCCATGAATGAGTGGTGGACGGATATAGTATGGTAAGTTAGTTGGCACATGACTGCCATGTACAAGGATTCTGGACGTCAAGGACTCCAAAGCCACAGTGCCCATAACCTCTGGAACAAAACTGGTCACTGATAAACATCTCACGACTAAATGAAGGGGTGATGTTATGTAATAAAGTATGGAGACTTTCTCTTCACTCTAGAGTTTTTCTTCTTCCTGGTGCACCATTTTCCTTATCATCGTTTTGGGAGTGAGGGGAGTGGTCGGAGAGGGCCGCAGAGCAGCAACCTCACCCTGCTGGAGGGAGCTGGTCCCTCCCTTAGGAGAAATCAATTTTTAGTTTGATTACTAACTGTCTGCAATGGCGCTGACTTGGCCCTTTCTCCGGGTTCTCTTCTGTCTGTTGACACAGGTAGGCAGCGTGGTAAAGACCTGGCTGATTGACTTGCACAACAAACAGCTCAAGATATCAAGAGGTACTGTCTGGGGAGCCCACATTCGGACTCTCTTGTGTTATTCCACTTTCACCAACCAGTGCCATTCACAGCCCTGTGCAGTTTACCACACCGTCTTTCAAAGCACCCAGCACTTCAGAAGTGAGAGCACATTATTCCAAGAAGCCAACATGCATGCTGACATCTCCTGCAGAGCAATCCCTAGAAGGCTGGACTTAGTGGGAGAAAGGGCTTTCTGTTAGCNGAAACAAGGAACCTTCCTGAACNGCTTCCATATACTGAGAGANGACTCCAGCTCTTCACCTGGCTTCTCTGAGAAGCAATCGCATGAAGGCCCAAACTGCTGTCAATCACCTACAAAGATGCTTCAGGAAAAACAAACACAATGCCAGATGCTGTGAATGCTCTNGGAAGCTGAGAATTTCCAAGCGCACCAAATTCTTGCAAAACAGGATTTTCTCTAATCCTGAATGGAAAACAAACAAAAACCAAAGTTCTTGGAACGAGAATAAAGAACAAAGTTGCTTTAGGGAATGAGAGATGCTAGTTAAGACAGCAACGGACAGTTGAGCCACGTACAGGTCTGTGCATCTTGCTCACAACCTCTTCCAGTANTGTATGTGTAGTTACCCGGCATTCTACCTTTACAGCTGATTCCTCTCCTTAAATGACCTTAGCTGGCTGATCCACATATGAAATTGCTCTCAACATCCAGCGTGGGAACTCCTTGGACATTTAAGTCTGTGCAGCTGTAGCCTGCTTGCTACCATTCACAGAACAAATACATAAAGGAAACAGGCCGAGGGACGCGGTTTCAAGCCTGCCTTAGGCTACANCATCTACCTGCAGCAGTACTTCGCTCCTCAGGTGCACCTGAGGTGTGAGCTTACCTGAATTTGGTGAGATGTGTAAACTGCTCATGTCCTTGGACAGGCCATTGGTTTTGGGACTGGAGATGGGTGCACAGGCCGACGTGGCTCGGGGTGGCCTCTTCCCCGGCACTTTCACAGTGGTTCTCAGGAGGTCAATCTCTTTGCCGTGGACATTCTGCATGTAATCCTGTGTGGATGTTAAACACCCAAGAGAGATTAAAGAGAGGATGGGCTACAGTGTGAGACACAAGACCCTACTGATGTCATGAGCTGCAATCCTGTGACTGCCCTTTTCATCTGCGGGATGTGGGTGACATCACTCTCATTTAAACTCGAGCTAGGCATCTATGTCTTGATCTAACCTAGGACTGGGAATGGGGAGGACAAACAGTCAGCTCAAAGTCCTAGCTCTCTGAACTCCTGCTTTCTAGATACAGTTTAGGAACCTGCGCTAGTACTGTGACTTCTGAGTAATATTCCATAAGGATGGGAGGAAAATTCATGAGAACGGTGTACAAAGTTTAAGGATGTAGCTAAGGTGTGCTGGCTTGTTTCATGTCAACTTGAAACATGCTAGAGTTGTCTGAGAGAGGGAACCTCAATTGAGGAAATGCTTCCGCAAGGTCCTTAGTTAGTGATTAATGGGAGAGAGCCCAGCCCATTGCAGATGGTTCCATCCCTGGGNTGGTGGTCCTGGGTTCTATAAGAAAGCAGGCTGAGCAAGCAATGAGGAACAAGCCAGTAAGCAGCAACCCTTCCATGGACTCTGCATCAGGTTTCTGNCCTGTTTGAGCTCCTATCCTGACTTCCTTCAACGATGAACAGTGATACGAAAAGTGTAAGCCAAATAAACCTTTTTCTCCCTAACTTGCTTTTGGTCATGGTGTTTTATCACAGTAATAGAAACCCTAACTAAGACATAAGGACTGGAGGTGTGTGAGGGCCCAGCAGCAAGGTATTAACAACAATAACAACAACACGTTCACAAGTGGACACTAACAAGAATGTGTACATTTTCCTTTTAGCATTAGAAGCAATACCCATAAAGTCTCACAACATGATTGCTTAATTGTGAGCTGAACAAGGATGACACCAACAAACACACCAGACTGCATGGGAAAAAGCCTACGAGTTCTCAACCCTACACACAGAACTAGAGGCAAGTGAGGAAAGCTGGGAACAGGAGGGGGTCTTCTCCAGAGAAGAGCACACCATCTGGTTGTCCAGAGCCAAATGGTCAGCCATAAAAACACACATACAAGCAACATTATATGGACTTAAAAGGTTTTATTTGGGACTATATATGCATGCACAAACACATATATGCATGCAATAACAACTGCTGACAAAAGAGGCCATAAAACTGGAGAGCAGGGAAGGTTTGGAGTGAGGAAAGGGAAGGAGAAATGTTGTGATTTAAACACAATTTCAAGAATAAACAAACAAGANTGTGCATGCTGGGGCTTCCACGTGAAATGCCCCCACAGGCTCA